>CAUYQU010073728.1:0-22118 GCA_963574635.1 Cheracebus regulus | reverse complement strand
ACAGATCCAGGTACTTATAATTATGTACAAAAGAAGTGAAACTCTTTTCCAAACTTTATTCACTTACCTGATTTCTTTCTCCAGTCTCAGTTGAGTTCCTCTAAGACAGGATGATGGTGGTGGTGAATTTTGTTTGGTTTCAATAAATAAAAACTGAAAGAGTCCATTAAGGTTGGAGCTTTTTATAAGCTTTTAAAGAAAGCAAAGTCGAGGTGGAGTTAAAATGCTGGGAGGCTTGCATTTAGATTACTTGTACAAAATAGTTTCAAGTTTTACCATGAAAAGTGCAAATTGCACTAAATTTGAAGATAAAATACAAAACGTAGTTTGCATATTTTATTGGGTATTTATCGTGTACTAATCTGTTGTTCCATCTGATGTTCATGACAACTCTGTGAAGTCACAATAAAGCTTTGCGTTGGTAGGTAACATCACTCTATTTTAGAGAAAGTAGTGGCTGAAGTGGGTTATGAACTTAGACATCTACCCTCCTTTAGCTTGCTTTCTGAGATGCCGACACCGGACTCAAGTACCTGATTCACTGTAGTTTGAGCAGCTGTATTATGAAGAAACATTACAACACATTTAATAGGAGCTTGGGCTGTGTAATCACACAAGCATGTGTCCAGTATAATTATCTCCCTAACTGTCTGTGATTTCCAGTGTCCTCATCTGTGAACTGGGGAGGTTAAATAAGATAATGGGAGATATGGCTAGGCGCGGTGGCTCACACCTGTAATCCTAGAACTTTGGGAGGCCGAGGTGGATGGATCACTTGAGGTCAGGAGTTCAAGACCAGCCTGGCCATCATGGAGAAACCCCATCTTTAAAAAAAAAAAAAAAAAGATAATGGGAGATACTTATCCAGCCTCTACCTCAAGCAGGTGATCATGATGACAGTGGTAAGGACTGTGCCGAGAACTGCCTCAGTTACATCGCCCTCTTGGTCGTATGCCTCCCATGGCTATAATTTGAAGGCACTTCTGGCCTTCAAATATAGTGCTAGCTAGCAAGGCCACAGAAGAATGAAACAGCTTTGTTTATGGGAAACATGAAGCAGAATGGAGCGATGGACCGAGGCGAAGCCAGGGGAACAGGCTCGAGCTTGATCAGGGCCAGCCTTGTGTGATAGGCAGGTGAGTTCTGTGTCCTTCAGGAAAAGGCTGCCTGTCCGTTGGCCAGCTTTCCCTAATACATGAAGCTTTCACAGGCACTAGCCATTCTTAAGCCATTTTCTCTTTCCCTCACTTTGTGCACAACCTGTTGCAATTTCTCAGGTCCAGTGTGATGCTAATTAGAGGAAGTGTGGAGTTGGACTTCCTGAGAATTCAAACAGGGGCCCCTTAGTGATTGCAGTTAGAACCTAGACTCTCTGGTCAAAGGAAGTAACTGGGAATCAGTGCAGAAAAACCCAAACTATTGCTTGTTCTTAGTAGCCTCAGAAAGGAGATTTTGCATGTGGAGTAAAATGGGAATGTTTAGTGGAGGAGCCAGAGATGGTTAGTGTAAGATCTGTGAGGAAAATGGTATATTTAGGAAAGAAAAAAGCCCTTGAATCTGTTTTCAATGGAATAATATACCTTTAGTAAATTACATACTTTTGCCTAGGCTAGTTGAAAAAAATGGTCTAGTTCTATGTGCAGGTATTAAAATTAGTGTCTATGGGTACATAGTAAATGTTCAATAAATATTTAATAGACTTGATTATTGTATTTCTCTGATATGAAATTTTTAGAATCTAGTTCACTATTATTATTTCTTTAATTTGGAAAGCAAGTAAGCAACCTAATTATTATTATTAAAGACAGGGTTTCACCATGTTGGCCAGGCTGGTCTTGAACTCCTGACCTCAGGTGATCCACCTGCCTCGGCCTCCCAAAGTGCTGAGATTACAGGCTTGAGTCACCACGCCCGGCCTAGCAACCTAATTATTATAGTAGAATGATTTAAATAGAAAGATTATTTTTAGTTTAGATGTGATCCAGATAAATATTTTGATGACCTAGTCTTATTTTTATTTCTATGTGGATTCAGTGTCAATATTTCTTTATTACCCAATTGTTCTTGGATTCAGTGTCAATGTTTCTTCAATATCCAGTTGTTTTTGGTTTTGGAAGGAAGAAGTGACTTGAGTTTAATTCAAATGTGAGACAAGACACATGTTTGGCTCTTTTGGGAAGTTGAGGTGATTTTAGAAGGTTTAGGGTCATATATGGAAGTGTGATGATGTAGCTCTGTAGATTTCATTTTCTGGGCTCTATCCATATATTCTATTTCTCTCTGTTTTTTTTTTCCCCCATACATTCTATTTCTCTTTCTCCTGTGAACTTTCAGCATCTGGATGCTTTCCTATGAGATGAATGTGGTTCACAAAGAATTAATGCTTGAGGAGTCTTGAGGGATTCTTTCCTACTTTACGTTAGTTTCCATTTAGATAAGTCTGTAAACCTTTGAAGAAAAAGTGCTCTTATTAAAAAAAAAAATTGTTAACAGGAACTCTTGAGGTAGGTGTTCAGTTTGTTAAAGGTGTTGAAGACTGTTCTCTTCCCCCATTATCCAAAATAACCATTAGGTTCCACCTTTACCAGTCTTATTAACTTTTAGAATGAGCTGATTGAGGTGGTTAAGATAAAATCACCTTAACATCTACTGGTGATCACTTTATTTCAAGTGTGTCTTTAAGGAAGTCCATTTCAACAGAAACGTGGTTCAGTATCTTGAACTGCACAGATATGCTTTCAACTTTGAGTTGGAATTAGCATTTTTATCTTTTTTGGAAACTGAACCTAGAGAAGGAAAAGAATAAACTTTGTTTACTCCCTCTACCCTAAACCCTCCATTAAAAATGTTTCTTTAAGTACAAAAAGTTTGGTTATTTCTGATGAGAGAAAAAAAAAAGTACAAAAAGTTTGAATGCCCCATAAAAACATCTCAACTGATTGTGCTGGGTGTGTACACAGGGCAGGGTTTTACTGTTTTGAAAATGCACCTGGGGGAACCTTGAGGAGTTTGCCTTTTTATAAACCCCCCTAATCTTCTAGTTGAGGAAACAGTTCCAGTGAGTGGAAGTGATTACTTCAGAGCCAGGGATGGGTCAAGGGCTTTCTGCTTAGTCTCCTGTTGAGGCCCCTCCATAAGACCTACAGCCTGTTTGTTCTGGGTGTGGGAGGCCAGGAAAAGGGACATCATGAACTCATTGGCATCCAGGCAGTTATTAGATGCTTATTAGAGGCCCCAGCATCTCTTTAGAGGCTTTAATTTAGTAGCACTGTTTTGCTGGTTGCATAGTTTGTAACAGTAAAAAAGCAATGAATTTAACCAATCCTCAGCTTTCATCTTGTTTTAGCAGTCTTCTAAAAATATCAGCAATAAGGAGGTGATGTAAAAACCTCGTAACACACACACACACACATGAGATCTTCTGCTTTTAATATTTGCTGCCATTTCTCTGCACTTTTGAGGCTCTTCCCCTCAATGTGTGTATGGCTCTTGGTGACTGTTAACACGGTGTTGTCGCCAAGACACAAAGCAAAGAGAACATGTTGTGAACTGCTTCCCTGGAACTATCAGCTGGTTCCAGTTAAGAGGGAAATGATGACTCTGTTGTTACAGCCTGGGAAAAGTGAAATAACATGTTTCAAACTTGCCACTTCATGGTCACGGGATTGAATTGGGCAGAACATTTTCCAGGCCCCAGCTGGCAGTGCCTTCTTCCTGGAGGCGGGTATCTTGTGCCTACTCTGGTGTATTTGCATTTCCAGAACTTCCTTCTTTCTCTCTCCTTTTCCCTCATCAGGAATATAGGCCCATAGTTAAGGAAACCTAGCTTGGATTTCCTTGGAATATATGCTCATTTAATTTAGAGTTTTAAGGCTGGGTGTGGTGGCTCATGCCTGTAATCCCAGCACTTTGGGAGGTCAAGACAGGCAGATCACCTGAGGTCAGAAGTTCGAGAGGAGCCTGACTAACATGGTGAAACCCCATCTCTGCTAAAAATACAAAAATATTTAGCTGGGCATGGTGGCATGTACCTGTAGTCCCAGCTATTCAGGAGGCTGAGACACGAGAATTGCTTGAACCCCAGAGGTGAAGGTTCCAGTAAGTCGAGATCATATCACTCCAGCCTGGGCGACAGAGTGAGACTGTGTCTCAAAAACAAATTTTGTTAAAGTTTTAAGGTAAGAAAGCAGAGGGAGCCTTTTCCTCTGTGTTGAAATGCTTCCTTGGAATCATTTGTGCCTGCTCATAAAATGGTAGTCAGAGTCTTCCACCAATAGTCAGGAAATTCAATTTTTACTTCCTGTTTTGCTGTTTTTTAAAAAATCTGTAGTTATCACTTTCACTTCTTTTCCTGTGTGTGTTGTTGCTATTCATTAATAACGCTTAAAATAGATGCCAAAGGCTCGGATTCTCTGTAAACAGAAAATACTCTAAAATCATTTTGACTTCCCTTTTAAATCTGCTGCTGTTTTTGTCGTTATGTTAATGTTGCATCTTTTTGAGTATTGTTTATTGTAATGTAAAAACTAGTTGTGCCTGGAGTACAGTCGAGCTGGATCCTTGCCATAAGGGCAAGCTAGGGTGAATGGTGGTACACTCACGGTAAATGTGACATGATAAGAAATATATATTTGGGCCAGGTGCATTGGCTTACACCTGTAATCCCAGCACTTTGGGAAGCTGAGATGGGCAAATCGCTTGGGGCCAGGAGTTAAAGACCAGCCCAGCCAACATGGTGAAACTCCCACTCAACTAAAAAGACAAAAATTAGCTGGGCATGGTGGCTCGTGCCTGTAGTCCCAGCTACTTGGGAGGCTGAGACATGAGAATCGCTTGAACCCGGGAGGTGGAGGTTGCAGTGCACTCCAGCCTGTGTGACCAGTGAGACTCTTTCTCGCAAAAGAAATATAGTTGGTCTCTGCCCCCAGATCTTGACACTCAACTGCTAAAACCCTTGTAATTTCCTGAGTGGTAGATGTGATAAGAATGTCTTACGCAGAATTCCAAATCCCTTGGAATTTCCTGGGTGATAAACCATCTTTTGTCCTAATGAGGTGATTCTTAGTGGGTTTCTGGATAGCTTTAAGGTGGTGATGACATCAGAAAGACCAATCTGTGATTAGAAGCTTAGAACTTCTAATCGATCCTACCCCTATTCTCCAGGGAGAGGAGAGGGACTGGAAACTGTTTAATAACCTATCTTGCCTGTGTGATGAAACCCCCTCAAAATTTGTAAACTATAAGGTTTGGAGAGCTTCCAGGTTGGTAATCATATCCACATTCCGGGAGGATGGTTCACCCTGACTCCATGGGGATAGAAGCCTCTGTGTTCGGGACTTTTCTGGACATCACACAGTGTACCTCTTCATCTGGCTGCCCATGTGTATCCATTATAATGTCCTTTAAAATAAATCAGTAATAGTAAATTGTTTTCTTGAGTTCTGTGACCCACTTCTAGCAAACCATTGAACTTAAGGAGGGAGTCATGGGGATCCCCTGACTTATAGGCAGTTGTTGAGAAGTATAAGAGACCCAAACTTGGGATTGACATTTGAAGTGGGATTGGGGGGAATCTTGTGGGGCCACCCCTAACCTGTGGGGTCTGCACTCTGGGTAGTTACTGTCAGAATTGAATTCAGTCATTGGACATCAGGTTGTCTCCAGGGAGTTGGAGACCTGGTTTTTGGGGTGAGGGGAAGAAACCCACAAATTCGGTGTCAGAGCGTTGCCAGTGGAGAAACAGGTTCCCCCCGCCCCGCCCTGTGTGAGTTGGATGGTGGTATGCTGTTGGTAGGGCATTTATTTTAAATAATTCACAGATCCAGAATGTTTGCAGAACCGTGATGGAGTTTTGAATTATATCCTTGCATAGGTGGGATTAAAAATAAGACTCCAAATATAGGCCTGGTTTGAACTTCAGTTGTATTCATTGTATCATTTAGCAAGGACACATATAATCTATATGAGAAGAAAGAGAGTGGGGGGAGCTTCAGAGTTGGCTCAGTCCATGGCTCAGTCATATCTCTAGAGTTTTAGACACTTTACCTTGGCTTCACTTTGCCATCTCAGCATGCCAGTTTGAGTCACAAATGGACTTCTGATGGGGGCAAGACAGCTGTAGATGTCACATCAGAACATGGCAACTTCTAGTCTTCTCCTTGGGTCTCCTCTTAGGAGCAAGAAGACTTTCCTGGAACCCTTTAGCAGACTTCCTCTCCATCTCTCTGCTTAAATCATTCACTGGCAGAAGAGCAGTACCCTGGATGGCCGGGGCAGTCAGGAGCCATCTGAGACTGAGGGGCAGTCTCAGAGAATGAGACTTCAGTTAGTCACCTCAAGCAAACAGCCCCTGGGAGGAGAGGAGATACACAGGGGAGATTCTTCTAGAAAGGAAGAATAAGACCAGAAATGGATTACTGCAGCCTATTTTCTTACTTGTAAGGTGGAGATAATAATAGCACTTAATAAGATTATTGTGAGAACCAGATGAGTTAATACATATAAAGCATGCAAGACAGTGCCAGGCACATAATAAACTTTCAGTAAATAGCAGTTTATTTGTTAATACATCATAGGTTTTATTCTTATGACAGTATTGAAGGCATTATAATCTATTGGTTTTATAAGAAATGTTAAATAATGGGAGAGGTGATAAAACAGTTGCAGGAACGAGCTAACTACATGGCTGCATAACACACTATAGTCTGAAACGGGAGCAGAGACATCATTCATTCTTGATGGTTTGGGGCTGGTCATTTGGCACACTGAGTCATAAGTATTTGAGGCTTCCAGGGTGGCACTGTCACCATAAGTGTGACCCACAGATGAGATACGAGATAGGTGGAATGGAGAAGGCAGAGTAGCTAAGAGAGAGTTTGATTAAGCTGTTTGCTTTATTGTGGCTCACAGTACTGAGAAAAACCATTCACAGAATCATGGGAGCAGAATGACCATTTCTCCTATAATCTGGGGTCCCAGCCTTTAGGTTGTATCCCTAGTCTGTGTCAAACACTAGGTTTTATTCAATGAATGGCAGCCTAGCATAGTTATGCTAGCTGAATGGTTTTACAGGGAAAGATTATAGCAGGTATATGTATATATCTGTATATTTATATATATATATATCTCTCTATATAATTTGTATCATTGGCTGAGAGACAGCTGTGGAGCCAGCTGGGTCAGAGTTCAAAATAAGCTAATAGTCTACAAATCCCTAGAAGACTTGAGCAACAAAAGAGCGAATCGTTATTTAGGCACAGTGGGGAAAGTAAGTGAAAAGAAGAAAGGCAAATTAATTAAGATAATTAGATAATTAAAACACAGACACCCTTGGCGATATTAAAAGCTATTTCATATTTGGCTTCCTAACTCTACTATTCAGTCATTTACAAAATATGGCTTGTAATATGTCAGTCGATGAATAACCTTTATTTTACTTCAAAATTGATGAACTTCTTTGGTCTACACAAATCCATCTTCCATCTTTCATGGCTTACCTCACTTAAGCCAATGCAAAACTGAAAGTGGGGAAAATAATATTGAGACTTTATTATGAAACGACTTCTCACCCACTTTTTTTTTTTTTCAGTCTCACTCTGTTTCCCAGGCTGGAGTGCATTGGTGTGATCTTGGCTCACTGTAATCTCCTCCTCCTGAGTTCAAACGATTCTCATGCCACAGCCTCCCAAGTGGCTGGGATTACAAGCATGTACTACCATACCCGACTAATTTTTGTGTTTTTAGTAGAGATGGGATTTCATTATGTTGGCCAGGCTGGTCTTCAACTCCTGACCTCAAGTGATCCGCCCACCTCAGCCTCCCAAAGTGCTGGGATTACAGGCGTGAGCCACCTTGCCTGGTGTCTCACTCACATTTTTGGAGGGTTGATTTTCTTTTCCTGCTAAATATAGATTCTTTAAATGACTGTTATTCTCATCTTCCCTTTTCTGCTGTTTAGCTGGCTACCTGGAAGGCAGTACTCCTCTGTAAATGTTTGCCAAATAGTTTTTGAACAAGTATGAACCAACTGTATTTTAAAAGTAATTTGACACTAATTTTGCATTCAAATAACATTTTGGTATTTCGTAATTTATTACCTATACAACTAATGTGTGTGCTACTTAATAAAGACAGAAGGTGGTGATGCGTATTTAAAAAAGGATTCTTAATGACTGATGTGTGCTGGGTGATTGTTCTAGGGTAATCACCGAATTAGTTCTTTTGGAAGCCACTAGGAGCCATGTTTTTATGTGTTCTGACACTAATAATTTCTGACATTGGTTTAATTTACTCTTACGTTAGATAAGGTCCAAACCATTTGAACCAGGGGTCAGCAAAATAGTAAACACTTTTGGTCTTGTACACCATATGGTCTCTATCACTACTCTTAATTCTGCCATGGTAGCTTGAAAATAGCCATAGATCTTACATAAATGAATGAGCGTGGCTGTGTTCCAATACAACTATTTAAGAACACTGAAATTTGAATTTCATGTTATTCTTCTGTTGATTTTCCCCCCAATGCTGTAAAAGTGTAAAAATCATTCTTAGCTTGCAGGCTGTACCAAAACAGGTGGCAGGCCAGATTTGGCCATGGGTTGTAGCTTGTAGACCTGATGTAGTCCACATCATCTACTAAGTGTGCTACCAGCAGAGGAAATGGTCTATATAAAGAGGATAATTTCTGAATCAAGAGTAGCCAGAAGAGTGGCTTGTATGTAGTCGTTTGTCTATATCTCTATCACAGTCATAATTCCTTTGGTTCTTGTTATTCATCTTTTTCCATAGGCAGCAGGTATCCTCCATGAAGGCAGAGTCATGACTCATTCTTCCCTGTATTCCAAGGGTCTAGTTTGTATGGATGTATGAATGAAAAATTAATCAAGTTTACATCTCAGAAATTGGTGCTGTGGTTACTGAATTACAAAATATGAAATGCCTTTTAAGAAAAACACAAAACCAGGAGTCCACCTATGCCATTATCCCATTTGCTGTGAGACCCTGAACCTGTATTCTCACTTTCCTAAACAGGCTTTGTATAACTTGTGAAAGAGAGATGAGTAAAGGAGGCCTATTTAGGTGGGGAAATATACAAATCATTTAAGAAAGACTTCATTCCTACTGACTCCTGGTTGCCAAGTTATTTCTGTTCTTCACTTAAAATAATCAGTCACGATAATACTCTAAAACATTACCTCTTCTCTCACTTTCTGCTTTTACAGAGGGACTGATTAACTCTCAGAAAAGGTTTCCATAAGGAAATGATCTCAAATACAGTTAGATTTTTTAATTAATGTGTTTTTATATTATTATTTCTGACATTGATTTAATTAATCCTTATCTTATTTGGGGTCCAAAGTTCAATAAGGCTCCCCCCCAAAATATAATCTGCCTCTTTAGTTATAAGAAACTTACAACTTTTCTTTTTAAATTTTTGTTTCTCCATGGAGTACAATGTAGAGAGCCAGTATAATCCACCTCTTAAACATATGATAGGGGGATATGCCCAGTCTAGTTACAGAAAGCTTCCGGCTAGCACCCAGTAAAACAATCAAGGTGAACTTGAATAACATCTTTCTGTACAATTCATAGTCCATCTATTTTAATGTTCCAGTATACCTATTTTTTAAAAATCTCTTTCTATGCCTGTTTTTTTTAACATTTCTAACCCCAATGTGTTCATCTCTGGTTCTGTCAGAGTAAGCCCTAAAGGGACAATTTGGACTTGACCTTGATATTGGCAGAAGATAGTTTTTCTCCTATTGTGGCCGCTTTCCTTTAGCCCTCGTGTTATCCTATCTTGACAAAGTAAAGGGTCATTGTGGCAGGAGCTTACATAAACAGGAATTGGACTCGTAGCCCATTTCTAGGAAAAATGGAAACAGCAGGCATTATCTGATGTTAAAGTCTGTTGAACTCTGAACAAAGTACTCAGTGTAAATCCATACTTGGCTCTTACAACTAGCCAGCTGAGAATCAGTTACCTGAAATAGCTGCTGGTCCAAAGGTCTGTGGCCTCTCCAGAGATGTGTTGTAGACTTTATGGCAAGCCTACTAGAACTTTCCTTGTTAGTTATTTTATTTTATTTTATTTTATTTGTGATGGAGTCTTGCTCTGTCTCCCAAGCTGGAATCCAGTGGTGCGACCTCGGCTCACTGCAACCTCTACCTCCCAAGTTCAAGTTCAAATAGTTCTCATGCCTCAGCCTGCCCAGTAGCTGGGACTATAGGCTCATGCCACCATGCCTAGCTAATTTTTTTTTTTTTTTGTAGCAGAGACGGGATTTCATTGTTAGCCACACTGGTCTCAAACTCACAACCTCAAGTGATCCGCCCACCTCGGCCTCCCAAAGTGATGGGATTACAGGTGTCAGTCACCACCCCTGGCCTCCTTGTTAATAATTTTAGAAGAATGTTTTGATGCCATCTAATCCTAAGTCTCAGTTATCTTGTCTAAAAAATGGGCATAATGTCATTTGTCAAATAAGACTGATACTGGGCTTAAAAGAAGTATTTAAAAGTACTTAGGATAGTTTCTCAGATTAGCAGACCCTCAAAAATGAGTGATCCTTTTTCTCTCTTTCCTTTTCTAAATATTCTTTTGAAATCTTAATAAGATCTCTCTGTAATCAGGTTTTACATTGTTGAGTATTTTCCATCATATTATTACTTATATATAAAATAGTTGAGCTCTAATTATAATCTATTTATTTTGTATATTTTGTAAATGATTCATAATGAAGCCTAAATAACTTCCAAATGTTTGCATATATAATATATAATATGTATATATAGTATATTTATATATAATATATACGTGTGTATATATATGTATATGTATGTGTGTGTGAGAGACTGTGTGTCTGTATATATACACATAAACTAGGTATTGATATTAGACTTACCTGTAGATTATAAATATGTCAGCTTTCTCTCTGGTCTATGATTTTTTCATGGTCTCAAATAATTCTAAAGCTGTAAGTATATAGGCTTATAATGGATGCATCAACTTTAAATGAATAATTGATATTCAAACTAAATGTTATTTAACTGGTTTCAACTGCCTTTTATTTTATCCAGGTTAATTTTATCTTCCTTCTGAGGATAACTTTACAAACAAATTCATGATATACTTAAGATTATAAGGATTAGAAAATTGATGGGGAATTTGCAGAATCATCTGGTTCTGAGGGTGAGCATGAGACTTTTGGAATATTTGTCTCCCAAGGATACATTAACCTATCTCTTAAATACTCTCAACAAAGAATATTAGAGTCATTAGACAACATTTAAAATTCAGGCCTATCCACCCTTCCAGTTTCAAGTTGGAATAGAGTTGTCTTCCACTGGGGAATAATTTGTCTCTATTAATTGAGAACAAATGTGCATGAGTGTTTTAATTACACAGTAAATTAGGAGAATTTAAGATGCAGAATATGTGAAAGCCAGGAATTCAAAACCGACAACTCAAAAACATAAGTAGATAAACAGGAAGAATATCTCGGCATAAGAATGCAAGCAGGTCCCAAGAAAAAGAGCGGGGGAAATGAAGAACAAGACAAATTACTAGGGCTTTGCTGAAGTTCCTTCCAACCAGAATGATTCTGATTATGGCTACAAGCCATTGTTGGCTATACATGGCAGGAGGAAGAAACCACACTCAAAGGGTTACTTTGAGATGTCCAGCTTCAACCAGTGGCTTTTATGCATTCAGTGAAAATGAATATTGAGGATTTCCCATACAATTTTAAACTTCACAGAGAACTCCCATAGCAAGTATTCAGTCTAGGTTCACGGAATCTTGGTAGGTAAATTGTATGGTTATGAGTTTATGGGGGAAATAGGTTCAGAACTTTCTTAGATTCTGAATGGAGCTCACGATCCTAAAACACAAGAATACAACCTACTGCTTGAGCAGTGTGAACATTTGTTGACCTTGTTCTCTGTCATTTAAGGTAAAGTTAGCGTCTCATAAATCGTTACTATTCCTTTTTTTTTTTTTTGGCAAGGGCAGGATGACTTCTTTTTCCCTCTCACTTCACTGTGCATGCCAGATACTTCCAACCAAATTTGGTGCTTCCTTCCAAGACCAACCTGCTGCTGCTTCAGAGCACCCTTCTCTATCTCTTTTTACCATAACGTATGGCGATATTTCTTTCTTTCTTTTTTTAAATTGCCCTAGGCATATGAGCATTTACTGTAAGCTACCTTAAATCTTTTTTGGAAAGAAATAGGATATAAATAAAACATATACCTCCCCAAGATCTCAGGGTGTTGATGGACTGATTACAGAGACGGGGAGCAGGTATTTCCTCAATCATCACTAGAGACTGAAAAATCACTTCCAAATATTTGTTCTCTGATAGCAGTTGGGAAAAGTCCTCCTTAAATGAGGGGCCCAGGAAGGGATGAATAGGGATTTTGGCTGACCTCCAAAGTGAAACTAAGATAATGCCTGCCTTCCCAGTATTACTTTAAGCTAATTACTCAGCTGTAATTACTTACACTCTGTGTTTTTGCTTCCAACAGGGTTGTGTCCTTGCTTTTGTTTATCTTGCATTCCTCATTAGACTTTGAGCTCCTTAAGAATGAAGGCTATCTCCTCCTTCCTATTCATCATTTGTTCTTGAGGCAATGCTTTCCACAGAATAGCCAGGAATGCATTTAAGTTAATGATTAAGACACTAATCTCCCATTGTTGCAAATTAGGGAACTTCTGACATCCTTTCTAGGAACTCCAAATTATCCTCATTGTGAAGGACCCTAAAGGAAGCCTCGTGAGATTGTTTGTGGTGAAAGTGTCATCAACTTTGGGAAAGTTTCAGAACTTAGTGATGGTTTGTACTTTTTCAGGACAACTTGCTGTGCCAGCACTTAAGCGATAAAGACCCCCTTTTAAATAGGGCTGATTAAGTTTAATGCATATTAGTTGATGCCTAAAAATTATAGGATGTAGTTGTATATTTTTTCATGTAAACATTACCTCAAAAGAAATGAAAGAAAAGCAAGAAAAAAGTGACTTTGGATAAATATCAAGTATATATAATTTATGTGTTTGAGCTCTGAACAAACTGCTAGAGCATTTGGCCACGGTTGTAGAGACAGAACATTTTACCTTTCTGTAGCTGGGAAGCAAGTGTATTTACCCACAAGAGTGGCTTATTTCCTAGTTTATGCGGATTACACACATCTGTGTATAGGTATGTCTACCCTTTCCTCTGCCTCAAATCCTAAGTGGAATTAATAACTTATTGTGGTCCCTTTTAACAAGACAGAACAGATCTCTCTGCCTCAGGCTTAGGAGGCTCCTTTATATTAATTCTTGTTTCAGGTAGCCCATATACTTCTCCAAAATACACCCCATAAATATCATAAAACTGGCCTCAAAGTCGTCCACGTTTTCCTCTGTAAGATGCTGACGAAGCAATTGTGGCAGAAGGAAGCCTTCTCAAGGAGAAGCCAGAAGTCAGTTCTATTTCATTCCTCCATTTAAGTTTCACTTTCCCCGAAGAGGAAGGTGGAAAACCCTCCAAACGGTGCCAGGTGGCGGTAAGCACTGAGAGTGAGGCCCACATGCAACAGGTGAAGTTAATAATTCAGAGACCATGGGCTCTCCCACCCTGCCCTGGATCAATGTCTGCTGTTTGCTGAAACAAGCTGGGAGCCCACGACGGGTCTTCGTGTACAGGATTGGCTCCGTTTGTGGATGACGTTTTTGTCTGTTTTCCATGCTCGCCCAAGCTACGTGCAGGCTCCTGTGGGTTGCTCAGCGCCCTGGTTGTGTCTTGGCAGGCCCTGGCCTGTCTGTACCTTCCTTCTCTGTGACCAGCTTCAGGAACAGGCCCTGGAGGGTGCTGGGATGAGGCACCACAAACGCTTATGTGGGACTTTACTGTGCGCTAAGTGCTTTGCAATCCCTTTTATTCGTTCTCCCTTAGAGCGTTGAGGTAGAGAAAAACAAAAATAAAAAACCATTACTCAAGTCTTTATGCCAAAGGGGAAAACTGAGTTAGACACCGTCAAATATGCCTCATTAACAAATCCAGATGGAAATGGAGACCGTCTAGACCCCAGTCATGCTTTTGATATTAGATTACAGTTTCCTCATCCATAATACAGTAATCTAGGCTGGGTGCGGTGGCTCATGCCTGTAATCCCAGCTCGTTGGGAGGCTGAGGCGGGTGGATCACCTGAGGTCAGAAGTTTAGGACCAGCCTGGCCAACATGGTGAAATCCTATCTCTACTAAAAATACAAAATTATCTGGGCATAGTGGCGTGTGCCTGTAATCCCAGCTCAGGAGGTTGAGGCAGGAGAATCACTTGAACTCAGAAGGTGAAGGTCGCAGTGAGCCAAGATCATGCCATTGCACTCCAGCCTGGGCAAAAAGAGTGAAACTCCCGTTTCTGAGACAAAACAAAAACAAAGCATAATACAGTAATCCTATACACTGACATTTTTCAAATATTCTATAGATGTAGAATTTCATGGGCAAGTCTAACATCTGAAATAAATAACCACAGACAGGGCGCAGTGGCTCACACCTGTAATCCTAGCACTTTGGGAGGCTGAGATGGATGGATCACTTGAGGTCAGGCGTTTGAGACCAACCTGGCCAACATGGTGAAACCCCTTCTCTACTAAAAATACAAAAAATTAGCTTGGCATGGTGGCTGACCCCTGTAGTCCCAGCTACTCTGGAGGCTGAGGCAGGAGAATTGTTTGAACCTGGGAGGCAGAGGTTACAGTGAGCCAAGATCACGCCACTGCCCTCCAGCCTGGCAACAGAATGAGACTCCATCTCAAAAAAATAAAAAACCACAGTGCACTTCAATTGGAAGAGGAAGGTGGGTCCTCTGATCTTTGAACTTGGCTCCCTTTGCCAAGTTGGCCATCAGGGACTCCATGGAGTCCAGCTTGAAAAGAACTAGACTATAAAATCGCCAGAGTCTCAAACTACTAAAATGGAGCCTCAGAGAGGGGGGCCCTCATGATTTGATTGAGGAAAGCTGATATACAGGGGTTGGGAGCGTGGACATCAACACCCAGCATTACCAACTTGCTCTGTGATCTTAGTTCTTCTCCAGGCCTCAGTTTCCTCATCAATAAAGTGGGGACAATAAATGAGATGATCTGTTTTTTAGTGCTGCACATAGGCCTGGTCCATAGAAGTTCTCAGAAGTGGTGACACTATTATTTTCATTATTGGCATAACAATATCAATAATAGTTGCTGTACTTTGAATTTGGGGGATAGGCTTAAAAATAGAAATAGCATCAGTTATAAAAATTGCCTGTTCTTTTAATATGTGTATTCTTCCTTGACAAGCATTTCAACCATATTTGAGTTTTTCCAATTTTAATGGCATTGTTCTGTCTTAAAACCTATTGTGTGTGTCATGTCTAGGTAGAGTCTTCTGTGCAGCATGTGGTCATAGCCGAGTAAACCTGTTACCTAATTCAGATTTTCACATTCATCAAGTGAGAAACAAATACTAAATCAATGGCTCTAAAGAGTAGCAAGAGAACAATTAAGTTAAAATTAATGGAGCACTGGGAACAATATCTACTGCCTGTGGGGCATGAACTCCCTGATTTTTTTTTTTTTTTTTGGAGACGTTCTGTTGCCCAGATTGGAGTGTAGTGGCACAGTCTTGCTCTCTGCAACCTTCACCTCCCAGGTTCAAGCGATTCTTCTGCCTCACCCTCCCAAGTAGCTGGAATTATAGGTCCCCACCACCATGCCCAGCTGCTAGTTTTTTTGTATTTTTTGTAGAGACAGGGTTTCGCCATGTTGGCCAGGCTGGTCTTCTGACTTCAAGGGATCTGCCCGTCTAGGCCTCCCAAAGTGCTGGGATTGCAGTCATGAGCTACCATGCCCGGCCAGATTCCACTTCTTTTACAGTAGTTAAAAGTAGAATTGGGAGAGAGACAACAGATAAAATCTGCCAAACCCTTTAGATCTCCCTTATGTCTTTCATACAGAAACGAGGAGAGTTTCTGAGAAAGGCAGTTGGAATTAAACAGCAGATAGCAGCCTATGGAGCACACAGTAGGGGTGGGAGGGTGAAGCCACATAGCTTGGTGAGGTTTGCCAGGAGTACCTGCTGGGGCCCTGGCACAGGTTACCCTGCAACCAAAGCAGGAATGACACTAGAAGAATGAGACCGAAGTAACCAGCACACTGTCACAGGAGGTGGGGATATCACATCCTAGCTACCCACTTCCTGGCCCAATATCTGAAAGTTAGTTCATATGGCAAGCTAGAAACAAAATATGCATGTACGCTATTACACATATAATATCAAGGGTAAAATTTAAAACCACTCATAATTTTACCTCTCAGATATTCCTGTTAATTGTGATCTGTGTGCACATATGCTGATGTGTACACCACAGCACATATGTGCAAATACACACACATGTATTTTCTTTTACAAGAGTATCATCACTGCCTCCTAAAGTGCTTCTTTCACCCAGCAGTCTACTTTAGGCAGTTTCCATTCTCCTGAATACACTTGTATAAATACATTTTTTTGTATGTGACTATGTAGTATTCCTTTGCATAAATGTACTATAATTTACCAAATCATTGTATGTCATTTGGTTGTAATATGCATTGTTATGATCAGTGCTGTGATTATTATAATCATAGCATTTCTTTACAAGCCTCCTTAGGTATTTCTGTAGGATAAATTGTCAAATTGCTTCCCACAAAAGACCTTCCCATTTATTTTCTTACTAGCAGTTTGTAGTAGTGTCTGTTTACCCATACTCTTGCCATTATCAGGCAATGTTTACATTAAAGACTTAAAACCATTTTTTAAAATTGCCTAAATAAATGCTTCCTTAGCAAATACTTTATAAAGAAGAAAGTAGTTAGGCTTTCGGACTAAACTTCTTAGGGCTACTACATGAATGTTTTCACAAATACTCATTTGAAAGAGCTACTAGAAAAGTGAAAATGGAAGACTTTGTTTTTAGCATAAATGTGTGTAGCAACAAGATTCTTTGTATTCAAAAAGATTCTTTGAGAGTTTCTAGCCCAGCAGTGGCTTCATATGCCAAAAATCTATGGGTCCCAGATGTTCCATATTTTCCCAGGATCACTTGACTGCTACATGTCAGGGCTGGGAGTAGACCCTGGTCCATGTGACTTATTCAACTCATAGAATGAGGATTGTAGCATTAATATATATCAAGTGTAATTTAAAAAAATTTTTTTTTGAGATGGAGTCTTGCTTTGTCGCCCAGGCTGGAGTGCAGTGGTGCAATCTTGGCTCACTGCAACCTCTGCCTCCTGGGTTCAAGCGATTCTCCTACCTCAGCCTCCTGAGTAGCTGGGACTATAGATGTCCATCACCATGCCTGGCTAATTTTTTGTATTTTTAGTAGAGTTGGGGTTTCACCATGTTGTCCAGGCTGGTCTCGAACTCCTGACCTTGTGATCCACCAGCCTCAGCCTCCCAAAGTGCTGGGATTACAGGTGTGAGTCCCCACACCCAGCCACGTGTAATTGTTACTACATAAGAATGTTAAAAAAAAAACATTCAGCAGAACTCGTTGGATATTTGAGTATAATTTTCTTATCATTTACTCCCTCCAGCCACTGTGCTAGGTTCTGGGGCTATAAAGACAGGGACCAGGTCTGCCCTTTCTCCATGTCATTATAGTCTCATAAGGAAGAGATCCAGAGGAGTTATGAGAAATGTATGCCCCAAGTATACAGGTGGTGCAGTTGTGGTCTGTGCACACAGGTATAATGAGGATGCAGCAAAGGGTCTGATTCATTTGGGGTACAGACTTAATAGAAGGAATGAAGCTTGAGCTGAGTTTAAAGAGTTGAAGAATTGGATTTTAGTATATAGATGGGACCTCCATGTTAATGACGTTGTACATTACTGAGGCTAAGATGGCAGCAGCAGGCGATGGGAAGATCATAGTTGTTGGGGCTCATTAGATCTGTAACTCCTTGAACAGATTGCTTTGATCCTCAATTGTCCCATCTGACAATAGGATGATACTGTGCATTCCCCTCATAGAGCTAGGATTGTAGCATTAGCACAGGCAGTGACAGTGATGGCATTCACAGTGTGGTGTGACACAGCAAGAGGGGTGAAGCTACCTAGCCGTTTGTACATTTTGCCTGTAGGTCTTAAATTGGGTGGCAGGAGGTTTGAAGTTGTAATTTCTGCCTCATGTTTTCATTGTAAAATGAGTGGTCACTTGAAGAAAAGTGACAGTTTTGTATTTGAAACTTTTTGAAGGATCCATTCTGGATTAAACAAGGATTTAACATGAGGGTGTGAAATGTATGTGAACAGAGCTCTTCTGTGCCAGGTCTCTTAAGAACCCTGGATGTGATTTGGGCTGAAAAAAAAAACGTTCATTCACGATCAACCCTTTCTGTGCTGTGTGTGGCAAATACCTGGGTTTGCCTTCCTGACTAGTTTGGAAAGTGTGTTGCTTTTTCTGTCCCTGTTGAATTTACCCTCTTTGCAGGTTCCACTCTCACTACCCTAGATCCAGCCTTACTGGAGGCTGCACAGATCACCAGCTTTCTAAACTATGGGCCTAGACTATTCTGTCCTCCGTATGTTATAGTTGGAAAGTCCCTGCTTTAAAATTTTGCAATTTAGGAACTCTGATTTTCTCATCTTCCTCCAAACTGTTCAGTGGCTATGTATTGCCTGCATAATAAAGATCTGAACTTCTTCACATGATGCTTGGTAGACTGCCGGCACTCATCAGCTATCCATGCCTGGATTGCTTGCACATGACCATCTCTCTGCTTTGTTGCTGCTCCCCTACTTGCCTTCTGACTTACGTAGGGGTTCCCTAGAGGAGTCCTGAGATGGGGATTCTATGCAAGAGACTTATTGAGAGAGATTTCTTTGTAGAAGCAAGTAAAGGAATGTGAGAAGCAGGATAGGGCAGGGCAGGAAGCTGGGGAAGGATGTGGGTCTAGTTGAAGTCCAGCCTCAGCCTTAACCCCTGGGGATTCTGCAATATGAGACCCCTATATCAGTCAGTCATTGACTGTAGGTTGCCTTTGGATGGGGGTAGGTAATTACACAGGCATTTCCCCTGCAAGATCCCAACAGCTTGGGGGTGACTGCACTGACCTAACTAGTAAAAGGAGTATACGTGGGACACCAGCCGCTTCCATTGTATCCACACATCAAACTCCTGCTGATTCTTCAAGACCCAGACAGATTTCACTTTTGTAGTTTTTCCCAGACCAGAAATTCTCATTCCGAACTAATGATGTTATCATCTCTGAGTCTTCTTATGTCTCATTGTAGACCTTATCAAGATCACCTTGTGTCACTGTGGATTGGTTTAATGTCTGGCTTCCTACTAGACCAATGAGTTTCTTGAGGGTACAGTATGTTTTAATTCATCTTTAAATAGCTACTCCCCAGACCCCAGGGCTGTCCCTGTGTAGCTATTTAGTAAAGGTCATTTGAATTGAAATGAGCTGTAACATCCTTCCATGATGCCTAATGCTTTTAGCCCTGTAGGGATGTTTCTTCAAGCCTTCCAGATATGGGAGACTCTTCCAGGAATGCTAGTTCAGCTTGCCACTCTTTCCCCCCTAGAATTCCATAGACATTGAGATTATACCACAGGTTCTCTGGGCCAGCATTTTCTTCCACCTGCTCCCCTGGATGTCAGTCTACATCATCTCACCAGTCAGCTTGGGCAGGTAGCCTGCTGTCATCTGCTGCCCACATGGGTGGGGCCCTAGGGTAGATGAATTGAAACAAGTATTACTTTCTGGATGACATTCTGGCTGCCACTCAGAATCTGACAGTTGGTAAATCCTGACCTGTGCCATTGAATGCCATGACTTATTGGTGTAATGGTGAAAATTGTTCAGAGGAAAACTGGGACATCAATGGTGGACCCAAGAATCATGTCGGGGGATGGAAAAGGGCCACCATGTCCTAGTTGGTCTAGAACTAGATTCTGCAAGTTATAGTCACAATCCAATAACCAAATAGAAGCACTCATTCATTCATTCATTCATTTTCCCAACAATCTTCTGTTTTTGTTTTATATTTATTGTGTGCTAGATGAGGGCAGAAGTGAATAAGTTGTGGTCTTTGCGTTCAAGGAAGTGACAAGCGAAGGAGATGAGATTGAGACAGATATGTGCGCAACTCACAATAATGAAGGGAATAAAAGGTATGCACCACAAGAAAGGAAGTGCACAGGACATTGGTTAAGAATGTGGTATCCGAAGTTAGAGGGCCTTGAGGTCAAATTCCAGCCCCATTAGTTGTTCAGTTGTGGGACTTTAGGCAAGTAATTTAATTTTCTCACCTTCACTATTTTGCTTGCTTCCTTCCTGCTTTGCTTTGCCCTTTTTTCTTTTCTTCTTTCTTCCTTTCCTTTCCTTTCCTTTCCTTTCCTTTCCTTTCCTTTCCTTTCCTTTCCTTTCCTTTCTTTCTCTTTCTTTCTTTCTTTTCTTTCTTTCTTTCTTTCTTTCTTTCTTTCTTTCTTTCTTTCTTTCTTTCTTCTTTCTTTCTTTCTTTCTTTCTTCTTTCTTTCTTTCTTCTTTCTTTTTCTTTCTTTCTTCTCTCTCTCTCTCTCTCTCTTTCTTTTTCTCGGAGTCTCGCTCTGTCATCAGGCTGGAGTACAGTTGTGTGATTTTGGCTCATTGCAACCTTTGCCTCCCAGGTTCAAGCCATTCTCCTCCCTCAGCTTCCCTAGTAACTGAAACTACAGATGCGTGCCACCACACCCAGCTAATTTTTGTATTTTTAGTAGAGATGGGATTTCACCATGTTGGCCAGGATGGTCTAGATCTCTTGACCTCGTGATCCACACACCTCAGCCTCGCAAAATGCTGGGATTACAGGTGTGAGCCACTGTGCCCGGCCCTATTTTTCTTTTATCTTTTTTTTTCGAGATGAAGTTTCACTCTTGTTGCCCATGCTGGAGTGCAGTGGCACAATCTTGGCTTACTGCAACCTCCGCTTCCCGAGTTCAAGCAATTCTCCTGCTTCAGACGCCTGAATAGCTGGGATTACAGGCACATACCACCACACCTGGCTAATTTTGTGTTTTTGGTAGGGATGGGGTTTCACCATGTTGATCGGGCTGGTCTCAAACTCCTGACCTCAGGTGATCCACCTGCCTCAGCCTCCCAAAGTGCTGGGATTACAGGCACGAGTCAACGAACCCAGCCACTATTTTTCATCTTCAAATGGAAACAACAGTGGTACCTGCTTCATAGGGTTGTCTGCGAGGATTAAATAAGATACTGTCTGTGTAAAGTACAAATTGACACACATTTACAGATGTTTGCTATTGTTATGAATGCTATTGTTGTACCAGTTCTTACGGGGCTGGGGACAGTTCTTGGAATAGGTGGCATTTGAGTGGGGCTTTGAATTTTTACAGGCAAGGGAGGCTTTCAATGGGGCAAAATAAAGGGATGGGCGTGAGATTGTATAACTTACTTGGGAATGGCAAATGGCCTGGACTAGCTAGATTGTACTGTGGATGCTTGCCAGGTTTCCGTGGGAGCTGAAGCAGTAAGTGTATGCTAGGATGGAGTGCTTTGCAAATAGTGATTATTCAATAAATATTTCCTGAATTTCTTTGATTATTTTATGTTTATGTGTTCACATTTATTTATGATAAAAATGCCAGTGGGCATTGGGTCCAAATTTATCTTATTGCAAAATAAAAATAATTATGAGTATGCCTCCTTGAACAGTTACGGAGATTAGCACACTCCTTTTCACCATTGTAAAGAAAAATAGCTTCACCCTCAGCTATTTTTTGCCCATCTTGTTTGAAGATGTGTTATGCTATAGATTATAGAGCTGTCCAGTAGAACTTTCTGTGATGCCAGAAATACTCTCTTTTTTTTTTAACAATAAAAGAGAGGGGACGTTTTTGTTTTTTTTTTTTTTTTTTTTTTTTTTTAGAGAAAAAAAAGTAGAATAAAAGAAAAAAAAGAAAGGGAGAGAGAACGAGAATCTTGCTTTATTGCTCAGGATTTCATTTAAATCTGTGAAATGCTTATGCAATTACTAAAAAGTGATTTATTTCCTATTATGTGATCACTTTTAGAATAGGTATGATATAATATTGAAAAAAATAT
>CAUYQU010073723.1:0-40968 GCA_963574635.1 Cheracebus regulus | reverse complement strand
TGCTTATAATATATAAAAATACAGGGCATGAAATGGTAAATACATCCTAGAATATAAGCAATGAAAGCAGTTGTGGATAGAATAAAAAAGAAGTGAGTTGACATATGTGATGCCAACAAACATATGAAACAATGCTCATCAGTAGAGAAATGCAAATCAAAACCACACTGAGATACCATCTCACGCCAGTCACAATGGTGATCATTAAAAAATCTGGAGACAACAGATGCTGGAGAGGATGTGGAGAAACAGGAACACTTTTACACTGTTGGTGGGAGTGTAAATTAGTTCAACCATTGTGAAAGTGTGGCACTTCCTCAAGGATCTAGAAATAGAAATTCCATTTGACCCAGCAATCCCATTACTGGGTATATACCCAAAGGATTATAAATTGTTCTATTATAAAGACACATGCACATGTATGTTCATTGTGGCACTGTTTGCAATAGCAAAGACCTGGAACCAACCCAAATGCCCATCAATGATAGACTGGACAAGGAAAATGTGGTACATATACACCATGGAATACTATGCAACCATAAAAAATGATGAGTTTGTGTCCTTTGTAGGGATATGGATGAAACTGGAAACCATCATTCTCAGCAAACTAACACAAGAACAGAAAATCAAACACTGCATGTTCTACATCATAGGTGGGTGTTGAACAATGAGAACACATGGACACAGGGAGGGGAGCATCACACACTGGGGTCTGTTGGGAGGGACTAGGGGAGGGACAGTGGGGGATAGGGAGGCTGGGGAGGGATAACATGGGGAGAAATGCCAGATATAGGTGATGAGGGGATGGAGGCAGCAAACCACATTGCCATGTGTGTATCTGTGCAACAATCCTGCATGATCTGCCCATGTACCCCAGAATCTGAAATGCCATTATATATACGAGAAGTGAGTTTTTTCTTTTTATCACATTTTAAGTAAGATTTTTATTTGTCTTTATTTTCTCCTTCTGGAGCTTTGATTAGGTATTTGTCAGATGTTCTCATTCTATTGTCCAAGTTGCTTAACCCCTGGCTCACTTTTTCCAACTTTTTCTCTCTCTGTTCTGGATTCTAGGTAATTTCTTCACGTATGTATTTAAAATTCACCACTAGTTGTCTATTTTAAGTTCACTAATAATTCTCTATTCACTAGCCAAATAGATAATTATCACATTAAAAAAATGGAGGTGAAATTCATATAATATAGCATTAACCACTTTACAATGGTATTTAGTAATTCTCAATAAACCACCCTAGTTAGATAAAGGCCACCACCTTTATTTAGTCCTAAAACATTTTTATCAGTCCCAAAGAAGACCCTATGATCATTTAGCAGTCACTCTTCATTTCCCTCTTTCCCCATTCCCTGGCAATCACTTACAAGCATTCTGTCTTTACAGATTTACCTATTATGGGAATTTTATATAAACGGAGTCACACAATATGTAACCTCTTGTGTCTGTCTTCTTTCACTAGCATCATGCTATTGAGGTTCATCTCCACTGTAGCATATGTAAGTACTTCATTTCTTCTTTTGGCTGTGTAATACTCTGTTTTATATATATACCTCACTTTGTCCATTCGTCCATTGATGGCCGATCCACTGAATTTTTTTCTTTGCTTAAAATAAAAAATATTTGTTATGTTAGCCAGTTTCTGAGTCTCAAGACCTCATGAGTACCTTACCTGGGTGATCTTGCCTCAGGGCCTCTTGAGGTTACAGTAAAGTTGTTGGTTGGGATTGAAGTCATGAATGGGCTGGAGAATGTCCTTCCAAGTTCAGTCACATGGCTGTTGGCAGGAGGGTTCGGTTCCTTGCCATGGGCCTCTCCATGTGGCCGTGCATGGCCAGGGAGCTGGCTTCTCCCATAGTAAGTGATGAGAGACACAGCAAGATGGAAATGGCAGTGACTGTATAACCTCATCTGGGAAGGGATGTTCTATTACTTCTGTCATATTCTGTTCATTAGAAGCAACCCAATAAGTTCTGCCTATACTGAAGAGGAGGGAATTAAATGTGAAGGATGGAATATCAAGTAATTTGTAGACATGTTTTTAAAACCACTGCAGATATGGAAGAAAAAGTAACATGTATCTAAGTAGACATTGGATAAGGAAAAATTGTGACAGGCAATGAAGCAGCAGAAGCAAATGGATAGAGATACCAGGTTATATGCCATGTAATCTATGGCTCGGGAATTGAGGAGGCTATTATTACAATTTTAAAAAAAAGGAAACTGAGGCTTAGAGAGAGAAAGTAACTTTTCCAACATATACAGTTGGTAGATGTTGGATCCAGGTCTTGAACCCTTATTTCTGATACAGAGCCCATGATCTTATCAAGACCAGTGTTAAGGTCTTCCAGAGAAACAAAATCAACAAGGTATGTATATATTAATAGAGAGATTTATTTTAAGGATTGGCTCACAAGGTTTTGGAGTCTTCATAAGTCCTAAATCTTCAGGGTAGGCTGGCAGGCTGGAGACCCATGAAAGAATGTCAGTTCAAGTCCAAAGACTGTCTGCTGGCAGAATTCCTTTTTGCTCAGAAGAGGTCAGTCTTAGTGCTATTAAAGCCTTCAGCTGATTGGATGAGGTCCACCCACATTATTGATAATCATCAGCTTGACTCAGAGTCTACCATTGTTGGATCAACTAAAAATTGATCAAATATCTGGGCACTGTGGCCCAGCCATAAAATAATCGTCTCAATACTCTATACAGCAGTAACAACTTTGGGTTCAGATTGCAAAGGGTCTTGAATGTCATGCTAAGCTGTTTGTTGTATTTCTGAAAATTAACCAGTGGCTTTTTCTGAGATACATGATGTCAATCATCTGATATGATGGGCAGGCAGGTGTTCCCATATAATATAATAATTCCCTTGCCCAAGATCCATAGCTTGGAAGCAGCAGGTCAGAGACCCACCTCTCATGGATCCAAACTACTCTATGGATCATCTCTCCAGATTAGTTGAAGTTATTGACAAATAGAATGGGTTCTGAGTTAGTGCTTTTACAACTCAACCCCATGGCCAGCCACACTTCCTGGTGGCTCTTTCCAGCTCTCTCCCAGTTCTACACATATTATGCATTTAACTGTTCATCGAATGATCTTTTATTGAGCACCCGTGGCAAAATGGTGCATATGACTCAGTTTCTGTATTATATGTACAACTATATAAAAAGTGTATGCCACATAAATGAATATTATGCCAAGAGTTAAACTTAACAGTAGGGCTATGCATTAGCCATAGGGATGGTGCAAGTTATATGTTCAGAGAACACCTATGAAAGATGAATAGGCTCATGAGTGGAAGGGCATTTCAAGCAGGGGAAACAGCATGAGAAAAGGTATGGAAATATGAAATCTCCCTGTTCATTTGGTGAACTGACAGTATTTTGGCATGGCTAGAGCACAGGTGTAGGTAAGTAGTGTTGGGCAAAGAAGGAGGAGAAATGTGTGTGGTTAGAATATGAAGACTTTGCATTCTCTGCTGACAAGCTTGGACTTGATACTATAAGATTAGTGTTTTCTTTGATTTTTGGACCATGGATCAATGATACATTGCCATAATTATGTCATATAACAACCAGTACAACCTCAGCAGCATACACCAATAAGCATTTATTGCTGACATGTTTGGCATTGTTGGCCAAGTGTCTTCTGCTGATATTGATTGGGCTCATTCCCACGTCTTGGGGTTGGCTGGATGTCAGCTAATCAAGGATGGCCTCAGCTGAGTCGACTGGAGTGACTCAGTATTTTCCATCTTTCACCAAGCTAACCCAAACATGACGCGAGAGCACAGAAGGGAGCAAGCCTAATCACTCAAGTGTGGTTTAACATTTCCGCTTGTGCCACATTTGTGAATATACTGTTGGCCAAAGCCAGTGCTAACGTCAGTCCATTTTCAAAGATGTTAGTGGGAGAAACTACAAATTCATATGGCCAAGGCTGTGGCTCTAAGGAGGGCAAAGAACTGGAGGACTTTGATACACTCAGTTCACGCTACACCATCTGCACCAGCTGCCAGTCATCTGTTAATAGATTAGACTGAGGCAGCTAATGGGGCTTGATCACCTGAAGACAAATCTGTGCTTAATTCCAGGGTGTAAATGATATCACCCACCATACTTGCTTGGCTAAGACCTCAAACTAAAACATGGATTACCCAGGAGGATCAGAGAAAAGCCCTAGGGACGTGTGGAGGAAGGATTTCTCCTTAGAGTCACAGAGCTATGCTGGGAAAAGGTTTATGGAAGTAACCGGGCAGGCACTGCTGACCACAGAGGCGGTGGTGGCTGGAGGAGGGAGAGGGTCTCCAGGCTGTTGCTCTGCCAACTGTTGGGAACAGTGCACTTCTTGTGACCCAAGCCCTGGAAGTGTTGCAAGCAGGCAGGCTGATTAATTATTTCCCTGGGGTCTTTCCAACAGAGGATAGAAATTGATGCTCAGTGGGCGTGAAAGAGAGGCCAAACCTTTCAACTAGTAGGGAATTTGTTTCCTGGTCTAACTGCAGCCACATGTGAAGGTATTGAAAACATATGTGCCTCTGATAAAAGATCACATTTAGAGTAAAGACTAGAAAGGCATCAGTGCAACAGCATCCTGTTTCTCATCAACCACCAAGCTCTGAATTTCCAAATGCTTTGTGTTAGTAATGGGGGACGTTTAGAAGCATTCAAACAGGGCTGGCCTTGGTTCCATTAGCGTCTTTGACATGTTTCTGTTACCTGCTGTTCCTACCTAGTGAAATAAGTCATTTTTCACTGCCGTCCCCAAGCCTGGTGACCTCTCAAGCCCACTGAATCAGAAGCCACAGGAGTGGTCAACAGAAATTTAACTTTTTAATAAGTTGCTCTGGCTGATTCTTGGGTTATCCTTGAACCTCTCAGTGAACTAAGATGGACAGTTACAGGTTTAGAGTCAATACACATGAGTAAGGCACTATGCTGCTGAGTTGCTACTAGGAGAGAGAGAGAGAGAATCTCACATGAGCTTTCTATCTGTGTGTAAGGAAAGGGGTGGGGAAGTGAACAGAAGATGGCAGGGATAAGTAAGAGGGAAAGGCATTAGTAAGGGCACAGGGTCATTATGGGAGCAACAAAACACTGAGTGCAGTGAGTCTTTGGAATAATAAACTACTGGTAGATGCCAGTCTCTGCTAATGGGATCATCATCAATTTAGTCTCCCAAGCCTTAGAGATACCGCAACGCCTTTGCTTCTTTCTCCTTCTATTCCCAGTGATCGTTAGATCTTATTCATGGGTTGTATCAGTCACATCTGGCAGCTTAGCCAACAGTCTTTCTTTCTCTCTTTTTTTTTTTTCAAATTTTTTATTCCCATAGGTTTTTGGGGAACAGGTGGTATCTGGTTACATGAATAAGTACTTTAACAATGATTTGTGAGATTTTGGTGTATCCGTCACCTGAGCAGTATACAATATACACTGTATCCTATTGAAGTCCTTTATCCCTCACCCCCTTCCCACCCTTTCCTCCTGAGTCCCCAAAGTCTATTGTGTCATTCTTATGCCTTTGCATCCCCATAGCTTAGGTCACTTATGAGCAAGAACATATGATGTTTGCTTTTCCATTCCTGAATTACTTCCTTAGTATAATAGTATCCAATCCTGTCCAGGTCGCTGCAAATGCCATTAAGTCATTCCTTTATATGCCTGAGTAGTATTTGATCATATATATATTTATATATATACCTATACTATATATATAAATATATATAGTATAGATATCTATACTATATATAAAAATATGATATAGATATCTATACTATATATATATAATATAAATATTTATATTATAATATAATATATAGTATATTTATAGATAGTATACATATATAGTATATATATAGATATAGTATAGATATCTATAATATATATGACACAGTTTTTATTTTATATATATAATATATATATTTTATTATATATACTATATATGCCACAGATATACATAAATTTTATATATATCAATATATATAGATATTATATATAAATATCTATATAATATATAGATATATATTTATATCTAATATATCTAATATATAAATCTATATAAATATGTATATCTATAAATATATATATATGCCACAGTTTCTTTATTCACTCGTTGATTGCTGGGCATTTGTGTTGGCTCCACATTTTTGTAATTGTGAATTGTGCTGCTATAAACATGCATGTACAAGTATCTTTTTCATGTAATGACTTCTTCTCTCTTGGGTTAGCTTCGGAATTAGAAAGCAATGAACTCAGCTGGACTCCTTTGGTAGAGTCTCCATTGGTCTTTTGGTCAAGAGACTCTCCTTTCTTTCATCCTCTACCATGACTTGAGAGTGACTATCCTTCAAAATTTTTAAATAAACATATTTCCTTGCTTAGAAAAGAATTTGTTCCCTTTTTTTTTTTTTAGAGGCAGCAGTGCAGTGGTGCCATGATAACTCACTGTGGTCTAGAACTCCTGGCCTCAAGTGATTCTCCTACCTTGACCTCCTAGGTAGTTGGGAATACAGGCGTATGACACTGCAGCAGGCTCATTATTTTTTAATAGAAACAGGGTCTTGCTGTATGGTCCAGGCTGGTCTCAAACCCCTGGACTTTGATGCCATAATCTTATTCCAAAGAGTACCTTCTACTGTGGTTTATTGAAGATCTGAAATGCCAGTTTGAGTTATTCTCTTAAGGCAATGAAGGTCCTCACTTCAAATGCAAACCTCATTAAGTCATTAGCAGCTACTAAAACTTTATTTGAATGAGGTCATCCTATCTGCTCCCTCACAGTGATTTCTATAGAGCTTTTATATTTATAATCCCATGTAAATATGTGCAATAATTTATTTTATAGATGTGGAGATTAAATGTCTAGAAGGGAACAAATTCAGGTATCTAGCCTAGTTTTCTGACCCTTAATCTACTATACACACTGCTTTTACTGGTAGGGTACTAAGGGAGGAATCAGGACAGCTAAGTTTTGATGGAAGGGAGAAAAGAAATAGAAAACAAAAAACACCTTCAGAGCTTGGAGAATTACCTAAAATGTAGCAAGAGGGGTAAGAATGATGGCACTCTCTGCTTAGACAGGGGTCATAAAGGGATCTTAAGAAAGATTAATGGAGGGGTCTAGAAGGCCCACTTTGCCAGTGTGGTATCATGGCCACAGCACTGGACTTGGAATGAGAACATTTGAACTTGGTTATTTTTTGGCAATGTGACCTTAAGGAAATTGCTTAACTTCCCTGAGCTAAGTTTCCTCATGCATACAAGAGGAATCATAACACCCACCTTGTAGAGTTATGGTGAAGATGAGAAAAATGGTATGCAAGTACTAAGAATTTGTTACCTTCTGCTATTGTAATTATTTTGGTATTCTTGCATCATAGGTGGCATTCCTGATAGTCAAAACTACTAGGTTGATCCACTTTCTGGAGTAGTCGATATGACAGTTTCTTTCCTAAAGGCAAGTAGTCAGGATGATTAATTTGTAGGATCATGATTTCACTTGGATTTAGGACTCATCCTTGCAGATGTATATTCTTGGCAACTAGTAATGTCTTCTACTTTATTTCACAGTGTATGAATAATGAAGGCTGTTATTTATTGAAAGCTCAATATGAATAAATTATTGTTGCCAGAGGTAAGCTGGGAACAGCGGATGTCTCATTTCCCTAGGCAGAGATTCAGACTGAAAATTTAACCTGACCTGTTTCAGTACGTCGATTGCACCACTCTATTTTTCCTCTACATCTTAGGAGTTGCTTTTTCTTGGAGTGCTCTTCCCCATCCACTCTACTGGGCTGCTCTGTCCATTCTTCAAGTCTCCATGTAAATACCACTTCTCCTGGACCACCTTCACTGGTATCTTGGACTGGGTAGGACTATTTGTACTCTTCCTATGAACTTCTCATACAAGATGCTCATCACACCTCATGTGAATTCCTCTTTCTGTTGGTTTTCCCCACAAGACTGTAAGGCTTGTGCGAATAAACACAGTACCTCTTTTGTTCATTAACTATATCCCATGCAGCTAGTTTAAGGCCTACCAAATATATTTGTTAAATGAATGAATGAGGATGATGACTTGTTTAAAAACATCGGAGTCAACTTATAAAAAAATGGAATAGAGTAAAAGAAAAGAATGCAGTTGAAATACAACGAAGTGTAGAGAAACAAGTGTTTGGGAATGAGAATGGGATGATATGATCATGGAGAAAGTTAATAAGCAGATGCCTCAAGGCAGGAACAAGCTTGGCATTTCTGAGATGCCAGAAGACAGTGAATGTGGCTGGGTTGTAGTGGGCATAGGAGAGAGTGGTGAATGATGAGACCAGAGAAGAAGGCACAGGTCAGATCAAGCAGGGCCTTGTCATCTAGAGAAAGTAGCTTGGATTCTATTCCAAGTTTGGTGAGAAACTATTGGTATGGAGTTGGGGAAGGAGGAAGAAACAGGGGGAGTTATTGGTGAAAGAGAATAAAATTTTCATTTCCAACAACAGGAAGCAGATAGGTAAGGTCTAAAGTGGGTAATTCCAAAGACATCAGAAAAAGCATACTATTTTGAAATAATGACATACATACCAGGGAAAGTGACTATAAAAGTTGAAAGTAGGGACTTGTGAAGATCAGGAATTGGGCTAAGTTAGGAGGGGGAAAATTATGCTCTTTTTATAATAAGCTTTAGTACTGTTTGACTTTTAAATATCTATATGCATGTTTTATTTTCTTAAAAATTAAACACTTATTTTTAAGAAAGAATAAAGGTAAGATGCTACATGCTCCCCCTCTCTACAGCAAAGCCAGTGAAGCTTAAGTCTCTGGACTCTCACCTGCACAAGCATGGAGGGGCTCCAGCAATGTTCACATTGTATTAGGCCATTCTTGTGTTGCTATAAAGAAATGTCTGAGACTAGGAAATTTATAAAGAAAAGAGGTTTAAATGGCTCATGGTTCTGCAGGCTGTATATATATGGCACCGACATTGCTTGGCTTGGCTTCTGGGGAGGCCTCAGGGAGCCTATTTTGACTCATGGCAGAAGATAAAATGGGAGCAGGCATATCACATGGAGAAAGCGGGAGAGAGAGAAAGAGAGAGAGAGAGAGAGAGAGAGAGAGAGAGAGAAAGTGCACAAGTGCAAAGGGGTTGCCGGGAATGCGACACACTTTTAAACAACCCCATCTCCAGAGAACTCACTATCAGGAAGATAGCACTGAGCCATGAGGGATCTGCCCCCATGATCCAGACACACCTCCTACGAAGCCCCACCTCCAGCATTGCGAATTACAATTCAACACAAGATTTGGGCAGGGACAAATATCCAAACTATAGAACATGGGTCATTTGCTTTTTAAAATTTGCAAAGTTAAGATATTTGAATGAAGCTAGATTAGGACTGTTGCTCTTTTCCACTTTCATCCTTCCTCAGGGTGTCATATTTCCTTCTCTTGCTTAAGGGGTCACAGGCATTCTTGGCATCCTGCTAGGGGAAACTGAGTTGGAGTCACATTTGGTCTGTGTTTAGTGCGGTATATTAATATTTATGTGGTTTGAAGTCGCTGCTGTGTACTTTTGTATTTACTGGCTGTTCTGTAGCTGAGATGGCTTCCAGGAATACTTCCTCTATTCACTGGGCTGACTTACCAATGTCCTAACACATTATTCAGGGACAGAGCTAATCTGGCAACTGAACTCCTCCTAGGGTGCCTGGCACAGAAAGCGTGTGAGAGTATTTAAATGTAGTCACTACATAAGTGACATGCAAGAAAACTTCAAAGTTCTCCAGTCTTACAATTTCTATATGAAATAAACTTAATAGAGGTGTTCTTAAATTTTGCCACAATCCTGTAATTGATATAACATTACCAGTACTGAGTTGTAAAGCTGAAAGGAACTTTTCTAAACTAAGAATAAAAATACAAAGTTTAATCAGTTGTGCTACAAGAAGACTGGATTATTTTTCTATTTCTTCCATAGATAATATTATAAAATATTTGAGGTGATCAAAGAGGTAATCAAAACATATGTAGTTAAAATGTACAAAACTCTATTGTGGATGCATGCCAAGCAAAGAATTAATAAAGATAGCATGCTTTCTCTTTGGATGTATTTTATAATGTTTGTAGTATTAGCTTTTTAAAATTTATACTTTGTCATAATTTCTTTTTTCACACCAATTAAATATTTACTTTTGTATTCGATTTTGTATAGCTTTGCATTTTTAAGAGAGTTCCTCAATTTCTATAAGATTCAGGTCTGTAAAACCTGATCCACCCCGATGGAAAAGAAGGTTAGCAGACCAAGAACACTCAGAGAGGATCTTAAAAATACAGGCAGGAGACTTCATTTTTAAAAAAATTGAGGTGGAATTCATAAAACATGCAATTAGTCATTAAAATGCACAAATTAGTGACATTTAGAACATTCCCAATGTTATGCAAGCACCACCTCTATCTAGTTCCAAAATATTCTCATTGCCCCCAAAGGACACCCCTAGCCATTGGACAGTCACTCCCTATTCCCAACTCCCCTAGCCCTTGTCAACCACCAACCTACATTCTAAGGATTTACCTATTCTGGATATTTCATAGAAATGTAATCCTACAATATATGACCTTTTGTGATTGGCTCATTTCACTTAGCATAATATCTTAGCAGAATGTTTTTGAGGTTCACCCACGTTATAGCAATATTAGTGCTTCATTCCTTTTAAATGATGTATTGGAGCAGGTACAAGCATAAGACTGTGTATGTGTGGTTGTGTGTATGTGTGTGTATGCATGAGTAAAGCTCATTTGAAAACCATTTTCCAGTCCAGCTTAGTTAAGGAAATGTTTATTGAGTGCCTATCACATACTAGGTACTGAGCTAGGTACTCTTCTGTTTTCTTAGTAGCCATGGCTATTGGATGAGAAAAAAATGAATCTGAGGGCTGTGCCAGACTCATGAACCCCACAACCATGAGCTTAGCCTCACAACCCACCTCAAATCTGTATGTGATTTGTCTCAGGAAATTTTGTCATCTCTCAATATTCCAGGAGGGGATCAAGATGGGTGAGGGACGGGGGTAAGATTTACATCAGGATAACTTCCCAGGGTTGAACTGACATAGAAAACAAGGCAATGAAAATAAGAATTTCTCAACGGCCTTTGAGATTCCCCTCTACTCACTGCCAGGATATCTCCCTGTTGGAGGGATGGAGAAGACGCCCAGGTGGGCAAACACACAGCAGGGCGCCCAACTCTTGTCCTCCCCTTATATTAATCTTTATGACATTTGGAAGCAAGCTTTGGATTTGTTGAGGTAGTGAAAGAATACATTAATGTATGTGTGGAAAGCATTGACGAGTATCGATTGATTGATATTATTTTCATTTGCTCATGGACTTTCCTTTCATTTACCTTTCCCTGAGTATCACCAGGAAGGGATCTCTGAAGGCTGGTGGCCAGTGGAAATCAGAATCCAAGAAGAACTCTGGCCTTCCAGGATCTGCTTACATCTGCCTTTGTCAGCTGGGTTGCCCCATAGCAGAGAAATAACCAATTAACTAAACAGCCAGTCGCTGTGTGTTGAGCTCTTACTGTGAGCTGAGTCCTGTGCTTGGCACTCAAACTGCTTTGTTCACTTAAGCCTCACAACTACTTCAAGAGGAAGGGTTTGTTATCATCTCCATTAAAGACTGGGAAATTGAGACTCAGAAAAGCGAGTGAGCTTCTAAGAGCTCATAGTTGGTAAGTGACAGAGCTGGAATTCAAACCCAAAGCAACTTCCCTGCAAATGTGGTGTTCTCGATAAACACCCTAGCTAGGGAATAGAGCCTACTCTTTCTGTTCAGAACTGCCAAGGGTTAAAAGAAAACAGTGGTTTGATTTTAGACCTTCTCAGACCCCAAGTTATTACTGTGTTCTGTATGCGAGAAAGCTTTTAATTTTTTTTCTTTTAAATTTTGGAAGCATTTCCCTATAGAAGAAACAATAAAGTTTGGATTTAAAAGTCAATTAATGCATTGAGACAAGAAAGTCCAGCGTACAGCTGGAGAGTGGGAAAGCTTGCCAGGAGAGGTATTCAGCTTGGAAGTAATTGTGTATTTTACTTGGCTTTGGGTTTCTGGAATGAGATCTTTGAAAAAGGACCTTTTAATTTTACATCACTTCAAACCAGTGGCGTGGACTAGGTCTTTGTGTGAGCTCTGGTGGGGACATTGATCTCAATAGGGAATGGAGAATTGATGAGCCATAAATTCTCCCAGTCAGCACCCTGTGTTGGTTTTTCTTTCTCGGAGCTCCAGATGAGGACTTGCCTCCCTTGACTACTCACTCACTACAGGCTACAGCCAGCAGGGCCCTAGAGAGGTTCTGGAGGCATACGAGCCAGACCTGGGAGGCAGCACCAGCTCTTCCCATTGGGAAAACGTCATACTCCTCCCGTTCTCTCAGCCTCTGCCCTTCTGTCCTGTAGCCGGCAAGTCCTGCGATGCGGATTTTTACCAGATCCCTTTCTCTCCTAGGGTGGCATCACACAGCAGATCTATGAAGCCACCGTGGGCATTCTGGTTTCTTTTAAACTGTGCACAGATTCTGGACCTCCAAAAGTTTGGGACCAGCTATGTGTAAACTTGTATGGTTGTCAAAACTGACTCCTAGTCGCTCTTTGTTGCAGTTTTCATCTCTCCTGCCATGTTTTCTTCCCTGGCTGCTTTCAGGCATCCCACATCCTTGTACTTGGCTCTCTTATTTGCTTGTATATTATACTTACACATGCTCTTTTCTTTACCAAAATATAGTCTGCCAGAAAATTTTTCATTCAAATTGAAATAGATCAAGTTTAAACCAAGTACATCAAACAAGTTCTATAATCTGGACCATGCTTAACCTGTTGGCCTTGGCTTTAATATAAAACCACCTCATACTCAGGACAGTCTGATGCAAGCACCAAGTGAGTCATTCTCTTAACCCTTTCACCTCAGGGCCTTTGCATATGCTGTCCCCGCTGCCTAGAATCATATTGACAAAAGTGTGGGTGTTCATGCATCAGAGCCAGGGTGCATTGTGAAGACTGGTCTGAGTTTGAGATTGACAAACACAATGACCAGACTCCTTTTACTTCACTGTTTTCCAGACAGCATACCAGTGGTCCAAAGGATGCCAATTAAGATCCAGGACATGTGATGGTGTAAGTGGATGTGGCTTCTAGGGACTTCCTTAGTTCCTCAGCAAGTGAGGGATCAGCCACACCACAGGATCTCAGGCACTTAGTGCCTTCATCCTTTAAAGATGGGGCAAAGATTGAGGACAGGGTAACCCGTGTCATGTGGACCTAATGATCTGGTTCATAATTTGATGCTATATCATAGTTATATAACTAAAAGGCTTTTTATTTCTTACTCTTCTTGTCCTCTCAGGCATTCTTGAGTGTTCAGTACAGCAGGCTTAGGCATGACCTTTCACTGAAAATGCAATGTCCTCAGGTGGGTGGGATGTGAAGGAAGGAGGGAGAGACCATTACTGTCCTTGGATATCACAGTTGAAGCTTTCAACCTACTTAGAATAACATCCATGTAATTATGGAACGTCGATGCTTAGCTTTTCTATGTGATACATTTTTAAGTAACCAGTGATAGAATATTTAAACAAAACAAAAAGCTTAGTGGACCACCAAAAAAGTTCTAGGGCAAATGAACAAAGCCCACATATCAGGATCGCTGGTTTGGATGGGGTGAGGGGTGGAGGAGAAAGTACAAGGTCGTTGGGTATGTGAAATGTAACATTTTCCATTCACAGAAAGGGTCATGGATGGGAGAAGCTAGTCTGGGAAGGTGAGAACATTCGGGCACGGCTCATTTTGACTCCTTCTCTTTTAAGCCACGTGGTGTGGTGGCTAAGAGCAAGAGTTCTGGGGCCGGGCTAGCAGCCTTCAGATCCTGGCTTCATCACTCACTAGCTTTAAGACCTCTGAAAATTTGTTCAACCTCTCTGGCCTCAGTTCCCTTATCTTTAATGTGGGGTGATAATAACAATAGTACTTTCTTTAAAGGATCATGATGAGGATTACAGGGGGTAATTTGTGTAAAAATGCTAAGACCCAAATCTTTTGCACATTAAATGTTCCATGAAACCTGGATGTAATTGTTATTATGTTAAGGCCCTTGAAATGAAAAACCTTGTGGGCAGGGTCAGGAGCGTGATACAGTGGTCTGGTCTTTAGTACTCATGCTCTTTAAGGAGACATATGAGATACAAGAGGAGAGAAAACAGGTATCTAAAACTTATAAGGCCAAACTGAAGAAATACACTAAAAGAAAAATTATGATGGCTAAAGAACATGCTCCAAGGACTTGAAGAAATGTAATCAATTGTTCAATCATCTCTTCCAAATAAATTTGAGGCATCTTAAGACCGAGGACATTTGTACTATGAAGAGAATGAAATAGAAATCTGACATTAAGACAAAGGAAAGGAGGAAAGACATGGTTGCAAACTGAAACAGCTGTGATGACGTAACAAGATGGTATCAGAAAATATCTAAAGACAAATGGAATGCCTTACTCATTTTCAATTGACATTTTATGGATTGCAGGTGTAATGGAGAAAGGGTGACGAAGATTATTAGCAGAGAAGACTATGTTTTGTCCATAGCTAAAAAAAGCAGGAAAAGTTAGTAAGGCAGGGGTAGTTGAAGAAGTGCAGGGCATATTAATAAACTGGGTGATGCTGGCATGAAAGTGGTTTTAAATGTAATGATTTTAGCTAAATATTTTAGTAAAGCTCTCTGTTTAATAGAAGTTGGTGTTAACAGGATGAAGGCTCCTCACCCTGCCCTCTTACCCTATTCATAACCTTTTCCACCAGTGTTCATTTTCCTTATCATGAACTGGTTTATTACTATCTATCTGTCTATCTATCAATTGGGTACCTACCTATCTCCCTAATATATAGTCTCTGGGTAAAATAGAGAAGACGCAGAAGGACTAGACAGCATACACACCAAAACCAGCATGTGGTTCCTTGTTAAGTCTTTGGAAGTCACCCTTTCTGAAGTCAGTGTATTAACTCTGCTTTGATTGAGTTATTTTTCACTCAAATAAGCAACGCTTCCTGCCTTTCATCAACTCCCTCCTATAATGGTCATGATTAACAAAAGTTTGATGACTGAAAAAATAAATATATTTGATTGAACCGTGAACCCTCCCATGATTAATTCCCTTCCAAGGCTTTCCCTTCAGACCCTACACAATTGTCACCTCAGCACGGCTTGTTGAAAAATATCAGAAACTCATCTTTTGAAGTCATCTTCAAACAGTCTGTTGGTAGGCTCTGATGGTTTCTGGGGTGTCAGATGTCTTTCTTTTCACGGTCTGTTTCAATTTGAGGATCAGCCAGAGTTTTGAGGTGGCAGTTCAGGTGAAACGGAGGATTGAAGTATGCTATGAACATTTGTAACTGCCAGAGATTGTAAGATGGTGAATGAATGGTCAAGTTTTATGCTGTTCAAAATTGTTGCTTTTGATGGACCAGAGTCAATCAGGAGCTGATGTATTTCCTGGAATGAACACTGTTCACTGAGGTTCTGTCTTTACTCTGTGATTATTCATCATAAGCTCAGTCACTGAACTTATCAGGAGGGTCACTTAAGGAGTCATCACCCTGGGTCAGTCTGGGCCAAGTCTTATTACTGTAGTTCTCATTTGTTAAGCACAGAGGGCTGTATAGGCACAATTTCCTAGAATTAACCTGGTCCCTCGTCCTTGTTCCTCTGTCCTCTGTTGGATCTCTGTCACATCAAGCGCAGATGACATTTAGGACTATGTTGTCCCTTGGAGACTTAGTTGAAATTGATTCAAACCCCACATTTATGGCTGGTAACAATCTGGAGCCTTCTCCATAATTTCTCTGACTTCCTGGAATTTACTTTGTCTTCAATATCTTGCTTTTCTCTGCATTGGGTGTTACTTTTTTTCTGTTCTATATTGAATATAATTTACTTCTATGTTGTATGTATTGTACATTTGTTCTGTGTATAATTTCTACAGATTGGATGGAATTCATTCTATCTTGGATGACAAACTGCCATCACCACTTCCCATAGAAATACATTCACACAAACCGTTTTTATGTAGTTTTTGGAATATGTTTTATTCTGAATATTTAGATAAAGGCTATGTGTAAATTCTACATGCGTATCCTTGGGAGAAGTTCACTGTGTGCACCACAGGCCTTGACCATGTGGATCACTCTGACTCTCTCTGCAATTCTGCATGATACAGCTCCTTCACCCCTTACGGCCCTTTTTACTCCATAGCCTTCTGGAAACATATATCAGGTCATATTAAACTAGAAGCAAACACCTCCAAATTTGTATGGCTCAGACACAATAGTAAGTTTTTTTTCTGATTTAAAGTCCAAAATGATATTTCTGATTAGGGGATGCCCTCTCTTTCCCTGCCTCCTGCCCGCCCTTCACCCCTGGTTCAATTGCTGATTCAGCCCCTCAAGCTCCTTCCATTTCCGATCTCCGCCATTTTCAACACATCGCTTTCAAGTCATCATGCCTGTCTGCATCCTGCTGGTGGCAGAGGAAAGGACTCTGGAAATGTTGCACATTAATCTGTTTGTGTTATATTGGTTAGAAGTCGGTCAAATGGCCATCACAGGGGAACTGGGCAGTGTGGTCTGACTTCCTTCTCCAGAACCAGAGTGTGGCAGGCAGACTTCATCATGGTCCCCAGTGATGCTTATTTTTGGGTATTTATGCCCTTGTGTGATCCCTTCCCATTGATTGTTGGTGGCTCCAGTGATTCACTTTTACTGAATGGAATACAGTAAAGGTCTTGGGTGTTACTTCTGTGATTAGGTTAAAAAAGACAGTGACTTGTGTTCTGCTGGCAAACTCTCACTCTTGCTTACTCCTGCTTGCTTTGATAAAGCAGCTGTGATATTGCAGAGGCACAAGAGATAAAAAGCTGGCAGTGGCCTCTGGCCAACAGCCAGCTGAAAACTGAGGCTGTCAGTTCAACAGACCAGGAGGAATCGAACCCTGCCAATAATCACTGAATAAGTTTGAAAGTAGATGCTTCCTGGTCGAATCTTCAGATGACTTTGCCCAGTGGATACCTTCACTGCAGTCTTGTGAGAGGCCCTGAGGCAGATGAGATTCCTGGCCCACAGACAGTATGTGATGATGAATGTGTATTGGTTTAAGCTGCTATATTTTGGGGATACATTGATGTGACGCAATAGATAACTAACACAGAGAGGAACCCAGATTGGGAAGAGCTTATCAGATCCTGCCCTGAAGGCTTTTCTCACGGGACAGACTCTTTAGGCTTCTCTCCTCCCTTTGGTACCCCTAGACTGCTGGTGAATGCATATGCAATGTAGCTTGATGACCTAGCATGCAGCTTTCAGTACCAACTGCATTAGTATCCCATTGCTGCTATAACACATTACTATCAATACAAACTTAGTGGCTAAAAACAACAGTTCTTTTACAGTTTTTGAGGTCAGAAATCCAAAATGAGTCTCATGGAGCTAACATCAAGGTATTGGAAGGACTGTGTTCGATCTAGAGGTTCTAAGGCAGCATCCTCTTCCTTGCCTTTTTCAACTTCTTTAGGTCACTTACATTCCTTGGCTGGTGACCTTTTCTCCATCCTCAAAGCCAGCAATAGTATACCTTCAAATCCCTCACTCTCCTTCCTCCCTTATTTACTTATAAGGGCCCTTATGTTTACATTGGGCCCAGGTGGATAATCCAGGATAATCACTTTATGTCAAGATTCTCAATCACAGCTGCAAATTCCTTTTACCATGTAAAGTAGCATATTTACAGGATCTGGGGATTAAAACGTGGACATCTGCGCATGTTTGTATGTGTGTGTGATTATTTTGTCTACTACTCCAAAATAGGATTTTCTTTCTTTCTTTCTTTTTTGCTTCCTGGTTTCTTCTTATTTAATAAGCCACTGCACTGACAACGTAAGAGGCATCAACTCTTGGAGAGACTATGAAAAATTGGGGAAATTTGGCTTTTATGTCCTGTATCTATTAGGTCTGTGCTCATTGCCCTCCCCTCAAACCTTCATTCTGACCTATTTTCAGGTTAATCTTCCTCTTTTACTGGGAAGCTCATGGTTAGGGGTAATAAGAAATTAGACAGAGTTTCTAGTCCTACAAGCAAGATAGAAGGTGATAGGACTTGACAAATAGAGCAACTGAGGTTTCAAAAGATGGAGCAACTTGTCCAAGCTAGAGAGTGCTTGAGCTGATTGGAATCCTTCTACTTGGCCTCAAATCTCCTGTTCTCTTTCTTTTACCATCCAGGAAGTTCAATTTTAAGGAAGAAAAGGAAAACTGACACTTAAGCAGAGATTACAGGTCTAATCTGATATAAGACTCTTAAAAAATGGCAAAGGCAGAAATAGGAAGACATTTAAACTGACTAGCTAAAAATGGTAGAGACTTTTGGATCAGTAATTTTCTGCTTTTAATTCAAACAGTTTTAACTATGAAAATAAGAAACAGGAAACAAATGAATCAATATAAAACATATTCAACACTTCTAAAGGACTGGGGTGTGTGTTTCTGCACGAGTCAACCATGGCACAGTGTGGAAGTCTGTGCTTGGCTCAAGTGTAAATATTTTGAGGGTTGATACTGCTTGCTCTCAGGAAAATATGATATACTGCTTCTGGAATAAAAGTGAAATTAATAAATGATATAGCACGCAAACCCGTCTTGGCCTTGTACTTCTTAGCAGTGCTTTAGTGAGTTACATTTGAACAAATGAGAAACATATGGATAAAATGTCCCTCGTGGCTACTCCTGGATTCAGAGGTGGAAGGGGGATGTGTTTAACCAAATATACCATATTTTTCTGAACACCATGCTTGATAACTTATTTGGACCTATTTCCTGGAGCCAGAGCAAGACTGGTTTTTCTCCTCTGTCCCTAAAAGATAAGGCAAGGCTGATGGAAGCCTCCACTGTGTTTATGTCTTTGGCCAGGGGCGGAGATCAGGGTGGAGAGACTAGAACTGGACAGCAGTGGGATTCTCAAGGCATGAAAGGAGTGAGTATTGAGTTATAATTACAATTTATTTCTTCCTTTGATATAGAATTGTACTTAAGCAACTGTTCTGGGAATATGGATTTCCAATAAATGAACAGGACAGAAGGACTTTCTCAGAACCAGAAGACAATAAGAGAATTTGTGAATGTGGATTCTCTTTGTGAATGTGGATTCTCAGCTGGAGTAGTTGACAGTTGGTTCTTTCATAATTGGGACTCTGGATGCCAGGCCCATGAGCCCCAGTCTTATTATTTTAATGATAGAGGAAGGCCCCCAAGACTCTTTTCTTCAACTGAGGTAGATATTGAGGCTGCTTCCTACACAATTCTTTCCTTAACACCTTAAGTACTTAACCAGCTGCTCAAGGCAGGTGCTATTACCTGGCTCAGGAAGATAAAGAAGTTGCAGCTAAGAGGAGAAAAGTGATCCACCCAGGGTTGCCAGCGAGTCAGTTACAGACCTAGGCCGCAGAACTATTCCATCTGAGCCCCCATTTCCAAACAGTCACACGGTTGGCGGCACTCAAGATGCTGTGAGTCAACCAGCACGAACCATCCCTGTTTTCATCTCCCGAGCTCAGGGAGCTGGGCTTTCCTCCTCAGACAGTCACACCAGTCGTTTCCTCTTCCCTCTCTTTCCTGCTTGGTGAGTCATCTAATAATAACAGTCTTAGTGAATAAGCTAGTGTTTACAACCTGCTTTATTCCAGCAGAACAGATTTCAGGGTGAAAATTCCACACAAACAGGCACCGTCAGTACCTGGCTTAGATCTAGAGTCCCTGTGGAAGATCACTAGCATTCATCTGACATTTCTATTCAGTGCCTACCTTTTTTTTTCTCCAGATGACCATGTGCATCTTTACTGACCCAGAAAGATCCGTTTTGTGAGGGTAAGGATACGACTCTGCAGTTTCAGGTTTAAACAACCCTGGAAAACCTCAGGGCTGGTCACTCGCTTCTCTGGTTAGGCTTCTGGCCAGAGCCTGCAGACCCCACACCCTGCATTGAAGCACTACACTTAGGCCCAGACCCTTTGGTCTCATCTCTTAGTTTTGTCACAATCATTCTCTCTTGTTTGTTTTCTGTGAGTTTTGGCCTTCACTTTTGTTCTGGCTTCTCTTTAACCTGTGAACGAGCCTCTGTCCCCTGTTTTCTCAGTTTGTGTCACACACCCTGACCTTCACTTGCTGCTAGTCACCTCTGCCATTAGGTGGGCTTGGGTTTCTCATTTTCTTCATCTATAAGTGGGCATAGCACATAGTATTGTGGGGAATGAAATGAGCTGACATTAAAATTATCTGTCACTTGATTGATAGTTCTTTTTGTTTCTGCTTTGCCACTAAAGAACGTTGAAGTTAAGAAGTTGAGTGACTGGCACTGGACATGGTAGAGTAGGGGACGTCAATGATGTGCAGTTTGCCCCCCCCAGGAAATATTTGGCAATGTCAAGAGACATTTTTGGTTGTTGCAATTGGAGGGAAGGTACTGTTGGGTATCTAGTGAGTAGAGAACAGGCATGCTGCTGAGTATCCTACGCTATTCCAGACAACCCCATACAACAAAGAATCATCTGATCACACATGTCAACACCGGGCAAGCTTCCAGTCCCTGCTATAGATGATCAACTATATATTTCAGCTGCAAGGCATATACGACTACTGCTTTGACCTTGTAATATTAACATCTATATAATCTCAATAACAAAATCAATGTTAATATCAATATCAATATTAATGTATAGCCAGAATTTTATTAAATACTTATTATTTGCCATGAAAGTACATTAATGGGTAAATCATTGTAATAAATCTTTTGCATGGTTACTTTTATTTTTATTTATTTATATATTTATTTTACGTAGAGTAGAAACAGCCTCAGAGAGGTTAGGTGACTATCCCGAGTCATATATACTGGAGTATGAACTCCTGTCTAACTGAGGCCCATAAATATTACTCTGTTCTTTCACTGCATTATGTTGTCTCTCAATTTTTGATGTGAGTAGAAAGAAGTTTGGGACAAAGCAATCGGCAGGAGCCTGTGTAGGACTTCTGAGGAGCCTGTTAGAAGTACTAGCTACTGGCTGGGCTTGGTGGCTCATGCCTGTAATTCCAGCACTTTGGGAGGCCAAGTCAGGAAGATCGGCTGAGCTCAAGGGTTCGAGACCAGCCTGGCCAATGTGGTGAAACCTCATCCTAACTAAAATACAAAATATTAGCCAGGTGTGGTGGTGTGCGCCTGTAATCCCAGCTACTCGGAAGGCTGAAGTGGGAGAATTGCTGGAACCCGGGAGGCAGAGGTTGCAGTAAGCCAAGATCATGCCACTGCACTCCAGTCTGGGTGACAGAGTGAGACTCCCTCTCAAAAAAAAAAATGTACCAGCTGCTATAGGATTTGGAGAATCAGGGTAATCAAACCCTCTCTTACTTAGTGGTGCATTCTGGCCTCTTCTAATGGATTTCACCCCTCTCAATGGTTGTTAGGGACTCTCTGGTGTGGGAGCGAGTGGGAGATCCCCGGGTTTCTGTATTAAATCCAACAAGGGGATGTTTCTCTGAACAGATACCGTCAGGGAGCAAGAAGGAATGGAGAAAGGGTAGAAATCGCTGAGGCAGAACAAAGCCTGTTATTAACAGATTCTCTCCTTTTCCTGGTAAGGGTGATAGTTATTTGAGCCTCCTATTTAGGAATGAACATAGTGGTGGCAAGCACAGACCTCTGGACTCCTTAATTAAAAGGAGATGGAGGTGGGGGGTGGGGCACAGATAGTTCCTTTCCAGAAGTTGCTGACTCTCTAACGAGCCATTTATGAGAAGGGAAATCTTGCTGTAGTTTTTCATGGGAGGACTTCCGTGGAAAGGAGTCACACATGGAGCAGCGGCCTCTGTTCATTGTGTAAAGGCCTCTGACCATCTGGACCACCCAGGGGCTAGAGTTTTCCTACGGAGGGCAGGATGAGGGAGAGGGATTGACACCTTGGCCCCAAGGTAATTACCAGATGGCAAAGTGCTTGTTTTCACTGGATGATTCAGAGCAACCAGTCACCCCAGGAAAGCCAATCTGATTTCATCTTCAGAATCAAGCTTTTCCCCTTCTAAGGCGTGTTCTTCTCTTTCCCTTTGACTGGCAGCAGTGAAGACAGCCTCTTAGGAGCTGCGAGAATGTCACGTCGTCTGGTTCAGAGTCACTGACAGCGTGGGTCAGCATTTGCTCCCTCCCTGGTGTGGCCAGGAATTCTGAGGTCCTGCATGCCTGCACTCACTGAGGGAGAAGTGCTCCATGTTCGAGAAGTGAGTCCTTTGAAGCAGTCACTGTTATTCCAATTTGATAGGTAGAGGCATGAAGGGGAGCTCCACTTTGCCACGCACCAGCTGCATGATTGAGGGCAAGTTGCCCAGCTTCTCAGAACTTTACAAAATGGCAATGAAAATTCCTCCTTATTGTCTTAGATGAAATATCATCTATGAAGTGCTTGCCCCATGGTGGACTCTCAAACAATGGGTGTGAATTCCTCTTCCATTAGAATGCTCCACTGACCTTGTTGAGAACCCTCCAGCACTTCGATGGGAAACTTCAAACATAAATCGCATTAGATCACAGATGTTCCTAAAAAGTAGTGAAGCTATGTATTAGTATATCAGAATAGGTATGTATGCACTTGTGTGTGCAATGACCGCCCTTTCTGTACTCCAGATCCCCACTCCTGTGTCTCGTAGACTGCTGCCCTTTTCTTTACACTGCTGCCCTGCCAGCCTAAATTGGATTAAATGAGAAACTGTATACTGTAATCCCTTACTTACAGCACGCTCCCAGTAAACACAAGTTCTTTTTAAATTTAATATTCTTCCCTTAAAAGTTTTGTTTTGCTTAGTCTCAGAAACTCTGTCATTCAGATTCCTTTATATAAAAATTTTTTTAAAAAGGCATGGATGGACCTAGGTATAGGGCAATTTTATTGCAAAAAGCAGATGGACCCTGGTTCATTCTTCCTGCCCACATGCACACACCAATTCCCAACAGTGGACTTTTCAGACCAGCAGAGGGCACCAAAGCACAGGGGACGGGAGGCAAGGGCATCCAGCACTTTGTCTCGTTCTGTCCATGGGATCCAGGTGGGCCCTGAAGCCAGCTGCCTTGGACACAATACGTTGCTAGTTTCCCTTATGATACTTAACCCGATTGGTAAATCATTCCAGAGGAAGAGTGGCAGACAAAGAGAGAGGGGTGAATCCCGAGTGTGTCAGTTTCCTGATCTGTAAACAGGAGACAATAGTAATTACCATTTACGGAGTGCTTATTGTATGCTGGACACTGTTCTTTTTTTTTTTTTTTAGGTGGAGTCTTGCTCTGTCACCCAGGCTGGAGTGCAGTGGCACAATCTTGGCTCATCGCAACCTCCGCCTCCCAGGTTCAAGTGATTCTCCTGCCTCAGCCTCCTGAGTAGCTGGGATTACAGGCACGCCACCATTCCCGGCTAATTTTTGTATTTTTAGTAGAGACGGGGTTTTACCATGTTGGTCAGACTGGTCTCGAACTCCTGACCTTGTGATCCGCCCGCCTGGGCCTCCTAAAGTGCTTGGATTACAGGAGTGAGCCACCACTCCCAGCCCTGCTGGACTCTGTTCTAAGCTCTTTATGTGGATAAATTCATTGAATGGTTGTGGAAATCTACAAAACCGTCATTGTTATCCCAATTTGATAAAGGAACTGAGACAGATGGATGCCTAACACTGGGATGATAATAGGGTTGTTGTGAAGATTTAAGACAAAGAGTGGAATTATTTGGGGGATTATGTATTTTATGAAAAGGAGCTGTTACTTATATACCAATTGTAGTTGTTTGATAAATAGAATCTGTCACTACAGAACTTGATTTTAGAGTTTGTGGGTGTTTAACTGGGAACAGTCAACTTCCTGACCCTGGTATGCCCTGCGTTAGAGACACAGGACACACTGCTCTGAATGTTTGAGGAGGACCTCACAGACACAAGTATTGTATTAAGCAAAGGGTTGAATTGTTTTCTCTTTTAGTGTCATTTTTCTGCTTTTTCTCTCTATCTGATATGGTTTGGCTCTGTGTCCCCACCCAAATCTCCTCTTGAATTGTAACCCCCACGTGTTGAGGGAGGGAGCCGGTGGGAGGTAATTGGATCATGGGAGCCATTTTCCTCATGCTGTTGTCATGATACCGAGTGAGTTCTCATGAGATCCGATAGTTTAAATGTGTTTGGCAGCTACTCCCTCGCTCACTTTCTCCTGCTGTCATGTGAAGAAGGTGCTTGCTTCTTTTTCTCCTGCCTTGATTGTAAGCTTCTTGAGGGCCCCCAGCTATGTGGAACTGTGAGTCAATTAAACCTTTTTCTTTATAAATTACCCAGTCTCAGGTAGTTCTTTATAGCAGTGTGACAATGGACAAAATACATCATCCAAAGGCAGTTGTGTGGAATCTAATGGGATGAGAGACCATGCAGGGCTGCTGCGAGAAAGATGTCAACACCTCCTCATTCTCCTTCCCTGTGTCCCGTGTGTTCATGGTACCCATTGAGCTTTGTCCTCAGGCTGGAGTGTGAGGCTCAGCCATGGCCCAGGAGCAGAACTCTGACTGTGCTGTCCAGTGGATTGGACCTGTGACCCTGAACTCCTCAAAACTGTGCTTGTTTATTCATTTGACAAACATTTATTCAAGTACATCCACTGTTATGCCAGACATGTTGGTAGTTGGAGATTAAATTATTGAAATAATTTTTTTCTAGCCTTAAAGAACTTACAGTTTTGTGGGAGAAAGAAAGACATGTTGAGTAAGAAATGAGGGTGTTGGCTGTTGAACAATGAGAACACATGGACACAGGGAGGAAATCATCACACACTGGGGCCTGTCGGGGGATAGGGGGCTAGAGGAGGCAGGGATACCATTAGGAGAAATACCTAATGTAGATGATGGGTTGATGGGTGCAGTAAGCCACCATGGCATGTATATACCTATGTAACAAACCTGCATGTTCTGCACATGTGTCCCAGAACTTAAAGTATAATTTAAAAAGAAAGAAATTAGGGTGTTAGGGAAATTAAGGAAATTAGGATGGTGCTCTGACTGCAGTAAAAATGAGCATATGAAGTCACTCCACAGGTAGAAGTGGAGTGAAAGAGAAACTATAGAGGACTTCCTGGAGGAGGAGGTAATTCCTGAGCTGAGTCTCAAAAGAATGAGTGGCAGCAAACTGATTTTAGCCAACTAATCTTGATAATGAGTGGAGAAATAAGGTTAGTGGTTTTGCCTAGGGTCCATCAAATGCTTCACTTATATTTATAAATATATTAAAATATTTTAAAGTATATATGTTTTTATATTTAAAAATATGACTTTAACACCATTAAAGAAAAAATGAAGCTCCCATAATTTTACATCTCTGATTTAAACCTTTGATGTTGATGATGATGTTTTTGTGCACTGTCATTGGTTGTCATGCAATTTCATACAAATTTTACATAATTGTAAGCCCAGGACCTACTGCATTTTGTGCTTTTAAAATTTAATATTTTGACATGTTAAACATAGCATCGTAAGTCATGGGCTCTGAATGAATCTGTCCTGGCAGAGTTCTTGACTTTGCTGCTATAAGCCCATTGAATCTGCACACATTACATAGCTTCTCCATGCCTCAGTTTCCACACATATAAAATAGAATTAATAGTAACTATCTTATAGAGTCATAAAAAATGGAATAACTTAACAGGTAGAGCAGTGGATTTCAACTGGGAGTGCTATTGCCTTCTAGGGGACATTTAGCAAAGTCAGGAGACAGTTTTGGTTGTCATAGCTGGGGGAAAGGTTCTATTGGCATCTAGTGGGCAGAGGCCAGGGATGCTACCAAACATTCCAAAATGCACAGGACTCCACAAAAAAGAATTATCTGGCTTAAAAGCTCAGTAGCATCCAGGCTGAGAAATCCTGCTGTAGATTATGAGAACAGTGTCTGGTACACATGAAACATCTGTTTAATTTCATTGTTATTTCCTAAAACTTCCAAAGTCTGTGACCTGCTATTCAAGGATAGGTGTAAACAAAGCTAACTTTTCTGCATTTCTCTCCTGCTTCTCCTTTACACAAACCACAAACTCTAGCCAGATGGGTCCACTCGCTGTCTCCTATGTCATGCCCGTTCCTGATTATGGGTCTCTGTCCCTCTACTGGGAGTTCCTCTTTCCTTAGCACAGCAATTCTCTTACCTCCTTTCAAATCTAGCTTCTCTGCGGAAGCCTCTGAGTGATTACTTGTGCCTGGAAAACCCTTTGTACAAAACACTCCAATGACAGTTACATTTCCTTCTGCGTGCAGGTTTTGTTCCCCTATGAAATCCTGGGCAACCCCAGAGGAGTTTTCTCAGGGCCAGGCACTGTGCTAGTCCCTGAGTACAAACATTTAACAAAGTGCTGTTCTTTTTTTTTTGAGACAGAGTCTTGCTCTGTCACTCAGGCTGGAGTATAGTGATGTGATCTTGGGTCACTACAACCTCCGCCTCCTGAGTTCAAACAATCTTCCTGCCTCAGCCTCCCGGTGCTGTTCTGTCTGCAAGGAGTGCACCGTGTGGCTTACTTAATCTAGTATACAGTAGGAGCTCATTAAACACATGAAGGAGGTCATGAGGTCTAATAGAATGAATTTTGGAGTCAGGCACACTGGGAAGGGTTAAACTCTGATCTTACTAGCTGTGTGACCCATTCAAATGACTCACCATCACAGTCTCACCTTTATAGTGGGTGTGATATGAGGTCTGTCTAGGGGAGTTTACTGAATACTTAGTCACTGCTTAAAAAATGTTAGTTCTTTTCCATTGCTGTTTACTCATTCATTTTACAACTGCTCAACTCTGTTCTGGTCCAGCAGGACTCCCTTGTACAACCCCCAGCAGATCCATGCTAGTCCCTGTCCAGGGTCCAGCTTTGTCTTAGTAAACATTCATCCCCCTGACTCAGGCTGCTGCTCAGAAATCCTGTTTCGGTTGCAGTTCCATTGTGTGGAGCCAGTGCTACGACTCCTAAGTAGAATTCCAGGAAAGGCAAAGCCCTTGAGGGATCTCTACTTGGCTGAGTCTATGCTCTGTTACCCTTCTCTTCTCTGCATCCAAAACACATTCTGATTCTGCTGAGGAGATTCCTTCTGGGTTGTTTCCACGCAGCTGGGGGTACCAAGAGCAGTCCTAGTTCTTAATGTATAGTACAGATGACATGTGTTTTGACTTACAGCATGTATCGTCTGCTTTGCTGAGTCAAAAATCATGTAAACGTTTTTGGTGAAGCTATTCGCTAGGCATTGTATTTGCAGGGCATGGACATCAGTGAGAGATGACCAGAAAGTGCTGACAAGCCGGAGGTTGTAATGCTTTTTATTTCTGATTGTGGCCTAGATGGGGATGGGGTGGCTCCAGGCAAGTCACTTAACTCTCTCTTGGCCTTCAGATGCAGCTCAGTATACAGAATGGACTTAGGCTAACCAGTATCTGCTGTGTGGCTTTAGACGCGTTAATTAGCCTCTTTGAGCCTCAGTTGTGAAATGGAGATAGCAACAACATATTAAAACAGAATTGTTGTGGGAATTAATAAAGATAAGGCTCAGAATTCTTAACACGGCATAGCAGACACTGTGGGTATCTCCCCGCCTCTCATCCCATTGTCCGTACGCTGACAGTTTTCTGTGTATTTCTTCTGAGGATGAGCTCTTGCCTTGGGAGGGTGCTCAGTGTATGTGTATGGCAGGCTGGAAAGCTGGGTGATATGGTTTGGCTGTTTCCCCGCCCAAAATCTCATCTTGAATTGTAATCCCCATAATCCCCAGGTGTCAAGGGAGAGACCAGGTGGAGGTAATTGAATCACTGGGAGCAGTTTCCCCCAGGCTTTTCTCATGACACTGAGTGAGTTCTCATTGCAGCTGATGGTTTTGTGTTTGGTAGTTCCTCTGCGTTCATTTCTCTTCCTGCTGCCTTGTGAAGAGTGTGCCTTGCTTCCCCTTCACCTTCCACTATGACTGTAAGTTTCCTGAGGATTCTCCAGCCATGCGAAACTGTGAGTCAAGTAAATCTCTTTTCTTTATAAATTACCCAGTCTTGGGTAGTTCTTCATAGCAGTGTAAGAACAGACTAATACACTGGGATTGCCAAGGATTTAATGTACTGCAAGTTACTCCAATGAACATGGCGAGGGAGTTGGGGCAGCCTCCTCCCCTCTCAGTGGGAAACCCTGAGATGTGCTCCATGCAGTTCCTCAGAGACACGCAGTGGTATTGAGCTCCAATTGCCCACAGTAGTAGCTGCTCATTGATATGCTCTTATTGGTTTGCCTCTATTCCCTGTCTCACTCTCCCTCACGATGCTTCCAAATAAACTCTGCAACCAAATCCTCATCTCAGCCTGTGCTTTTGGGATGCCTATGATGCATGCCTGCTGTTGGTACTAAAACGTGAAAGCACCTTGAAAATAACACACTCTCCACACATATTCATTCTGTCTATAGACCTAATATGCTACTGTTATTCAACCAGCACCTACAGATAAATTTCTAAGTATACTGCAACTGACTGGTTATAGCTGGTGATATAATTGTAGCATGGGTCTCTTTTTGAGGCCTGAATTGGGCATGCGTGGGCATTGCAGGTGTGGAAATTTTGGCTGAGTTCTAAGTGTGATTTGGATACATGATTATTTAGATATTTTTTAGAAAAAATCCTCTCGTGATTGTGTATACATAAATTTGGTTTTGTTATGTGTCTGTGTTGGGGAGTAATTGGCCATGCATTATTTTAAGAGTCTGGGAAAGATGAGAGTGGGACAGGGTTTCCATGCAGAAGATGGCTGAGTAAAGATGCCACAAATTTCTCTCCCATTGAGAAGTGAGGTCTAATTGCCCTCCCGTTGGGTTTGCGCTGGCCTTACTTACCAGCATTTGGTAGGATGTACAGAGTAGTACTGCGTGACTTCAGAGGCTTGGCCAGGAGGAGGCCTGCAGCTTCCTAGCAGATCTATTGGAACACTTGCTCTTGGACACTACTTCTTGGGCTTCCTCTCTCAGAATCCAGCTTCCATGCTGAGAGAGCCCCAGTCCCCATAGAGAGGCCATGTGGGGATGCTCTGAGTGACAGTCCTGGCTGAGCCCTCAGCCTACTGCCAGCATCAACTGCCAGCCACGTGAGTGAGATGTTTTGGCATCAGCCCTATTGAGCCTTCAGACAACTTCAGCCCCAGTCAAAATCCAGCTGCAATATAGGAGAGATCCCCAGCCAGAAGCCCCAGCTGAGATCTCCTGAATTGTGGGCTCACAAAATCATGAACATGATAGCAGTATTGCTTTGAGTCTCTAGTTTTGGGTTAACTTGTTCTGCATTGGTAGCTAACTGGAAGAGGAAGGAAGAGATGTATAGAGTGGAGTTGGAGTCATACCATAGAAACATGTGATTTATTTAAATCATGAAGATTTGGATGAGTGTGTGTTTGGGGGGCAGAGGGGGAGAGAGAGAGAGAGAGAGAGAGAGAGAGAGAGAGAGAGAGAGGCTTGATTGAGCAACTGAAGCTGTATGGACAATTCCACTCCTCATTCTCTCAGTGGGAATTTTCCCAGAGTGAGGGTCACATGGATGATGTGAAGTTTGAATCTTCTTTTTGGTGACTTGGTCTCAGTTATTACATGTCTCCCCGCCTTGCCACACTGGACATGATTCTGGCACTCAAAATTAAGTATTTTCACATGTAGTGCCCCCTAAAAACAACCTGGCTTTGTCATCTGGTGCTTGACCATGGAAGTTTTAATCTGCTCTTAAATGAAAAAAAAAGTTGATGGTGTTGGGCTTCTTGGGAGATGGTTTGCTTCTAGCATGCTGTCCTCCAAAGGGACGTTCAATATGAAATTTTAGGCTTATGATTTGAATTCAGAATGTAGCCCTTGGATAAAATGGGCAGAATGGATTACATTTCTTTGTATTCACCACAGTACATAAATAATGTCTTCATAGAGCGGGTGTAGGGTAAATACTGGTTGACGACATTGGTTAGGTCCTAGAAAGAGCCCTTTGAGCATAATCCCAGTGACAGTGTTGGCTGATTCCCACAGTCCACCATTGTTAATTGCAATAGGGACTTTGAAGTCCTCTCTATTCGAATGACTTTCAATTGAACTGGAATTTTTCTGTATTAGATAAAACTTTGACTACCACCAAGAATGTCTGCCAAAGATGAGGTAGCAGTATGGAGGTGTAGAATTGTGTAGAAACCAACTACAATACTTACTGGAATCTTCTAAGAAAGGATATAGGATGCAGCCATCACCTTTACTGTCATGGAGTTAACAGGTTAGTTAAGAAGGCAGATAGGGAACAGTATTGACAAATGTGATGAGTCTTATTCAAAGTGTTGCTGTGGGAACATAGTGGAAGAGATTTTTTTATCTAGGAGGTAAAGGAATGTTGCTATAAAAATGACTGAAGGGCGAGAAGATATTGGCTAGGTGAAGAGAAATAGGGAAATGTTATTTTAGGCAGAAAAATAGCATATGCTTAGTCTAAAGCAAGGGATGGCAACCATTTTCTGCATAGGCCTGGCAAGTAATATTTTAGACTTTGTGGGTCCTATGGTCAGTCATAACTACTCTGTTATCGTAGCATGAAAACAGCTTGAGACAACATGAAAATAAATGGCTCTGGCTGTGCTTCAGTGAAATTTATTTGCAAAAACAAGTGGTGGGCCAGATTTGGCCCAAGAGTCACAGTTAACAAACTCCTGCTATGACCCTGTGAAGCAAGTAACATCGCTTCCATTTTATAGATGAGGAAATGGAGGGCCAATAGCACAAAACTGGTAAGCAGCAGAGCTGAAATTGGAATTATAATGAAAGTCCAATTCATCATAATTCCAAACCTGTGCTCTTTCATCATAGTACGTGCCTCCTTTCTAAAATATCATTTCAAAGCTTCTATCAGAACAGCAGAGCCATGTAACTGTCCATCACAAAAATGCCCGGTACATTTTACTACTCTGCCAACAACAGTGGCTGGAAGGAATGGCTAAATGGTGGGTGTTAAGGACTCTTCAGGCTCTATACAGATTATTCCATCTGTATTTTTCTTGTGATATGTATTATTTTCATTCTTTGGTAATGTTTTATCTTTTTTGTGGTTTGCTATGCTATCAATACATCACACAATCCAGCTATCATTTTAAGAGTTCTGAGAATCAAGTATTTCCTCTGGCACAGCACTTCATCTGTTGTTAATCCTGATATGAAAACGCTTTTGGAAGTTTTAGTATTCACAGGCATCTTGTTTCTTTGTTGGATGTCTGGGAAAGATCAGAATGTGCAGTGCGAGCATTGTTGGAGTCCTTTGTTCCACATTAATAGTCTACTTTGATGACGTTCTCTAAGGAGTGGTAGGCATATTATGTCATATGGCCAAGGTTACTTGGTTTATAGCATTTTAAAATGAATTTTTATTTATCTTTAGATAGTTCTAAGGATTCCCTTGCCCTTTGTATATTAAATTATAAATATTTCAACATGCATCGTGGGGTTCAGTGCGTGGGCAGTGTCTAGATAGCAGTCATTGCTGCAGAGCTTGGGCTTCCTGCTAGTGGGAGAGTGAACCAAGTAACCACAATCATCACTTCAGCTTCAAAATCCTGGGGCAAGGATGGTGGTGCAGTCAACCTCAGAATATCTGTCAACCCTGTGCAGTTTTGGAGTGATCTAGGCACTTTCTTCCCTGTCTCTCTGAGCTCATTTATTCATTCGACAAGTATTTGTTAAGTCCATATGCATCTGGCATTGTGGAAGACATTGGACGAGAACAGACAGCTGCTTATTCTTATGGAGCTTACATTATAGTAGAGGAGACAGATATCAGATTGATGAATGCAACATTGATGAATGCATATTTGTCAACTGAGTTTTTCATCTTTGTAAATTGGGTATTTCAGTTTTTCTGAAATAAACACAGTACTGGAAAGAAGCTTGTCTCAGACTGGGTGGTCAGGGAAAGTTCCCTGAGAGAATGCTTAGTCTGGAATTGAATGGATAAATAAGGGGTATAAACTAGCTGAAGGTGGGAAGTTCTGGATCTTTTGTAAAGAGGGACAAGCCTGAGCAAAGACGGCATGCAACAAATGGAAAGAAGGCCAAGGCTCCAAGCATACCTCCCTCCTCCCAGAATGAGTTACCCTTCTCTGAGAATCACTGGAAATCCTGCCCCCTGGACCTGCTAGTAGATATGTGGTAAGGATCCTGTAAAACTAGGTGAGGATTTTCTGGCCCAGTTCATTCACTCTGCACTTGTCCACACTCCTAGACTAGGTGATAATACCCATGAGAAGAGTATATTAAACACTCTTCTACCTGGCAGGGACCTGGAACTTTGAGCTTCAGCTGATGGAGAATTTCCTAGGATCTTGGGTTGGACCACAGGATGTGCTGCCCTCAGCTAATTTTAAGGTGAGCTCTGACAGACTGTTCAAACGGGTCTTCAGTTCAAGGGGCTGGGAAGAAGCTGAGGAATACGGACATATCTCACTTTATTGTGCTCCACTTGTGGCGCTTCACAGATAATTGCATTTTAAAAATAAGTTGGAAATTTCTAGCAACCCTATGTCCAGCAAGTCAATTGGCACTACTCTTCTGACAGCATGTGCCATGTGCTAACTTCATGTCTCTGTCACATTTTGGTAATTCTTGAAATAGTTCTAGCTTTCTCATTATTTATCTCTGATCAGGGATCTTTGATGTTACAATTGTAATTGTTTGGGGGCATGATAAGCAGTACCTATTTAAGATGGTGAGCTTAATCCATAAATGGGTGTGTTCCGACTGTTCCACTGACTGGCTTTTCCCCTTTCTCTCTTCCTGTCTTCAGGCCTCCCTATTTCCTGAGACCCACTGATATTTAAATTAGGCCAATTAATAATCCTACAATGGCCTCTAAGTGTTCAGTGGACAGGGAGAGTCCCACATCTCTCACCTTAAATCACAAGCTAGAAATCACTAACCTTAGTGAGGAAGGCATTTCGAAAGCCAAGATAGGCAGGAAAGAATGGCTCTTGTGCTAAACAGTTAGCCAAGTTGTGAATGCAAATAAAAATATTCTTGGAGAAATTAAAAGTGCTGCTCCAGGGAACACAAAAATGACAAGAAAGTTAAACAGCCTAATTGCTGATATGGAGAAAGTTTTAGTGGTCTACACAGGAGATCAAACCAGCCACATCCTTCCCTTAAGCCAAAGCCTAATCCAGAGCAAGGGCCTAACTCTCTTCAATTTTATGAAGTCTGAGAGAGGTGAAGAAGCTGCAGAAGACAAATGTGAAGCTAGCAGATACTAATTTATACGGTTTAAGGAAAGAAACTGACTCTATAACATAGTGCAAGGTGAAACAGCAAATGCTGATGTAGAAGCTGCAGCGTTATCCAGAAGACCCTGCTAAGATCACGGATGAAGGTGGCTACACTAAAAATCAGGTTTTCAATGTAGACAGAACAGTTTTACATTGGAAGAAGATGTCATCTAGGACTTTCACAGCTAGAGAAGAGAAGTCAATTTCTGGCTTCAAAGATTCAAAGACAGGCTGACTCTCTTGTCAGGTGTAATGAAACTAGTGACTTTAAATTGAAACCAATGCTCATTTACCACTCCAAAAATTCCAGGACCCTTAAGAATTAGGCTAAATCTACTCTGCCTGTGGTTTGTAAATGGAACAACAAAGCCTGGATAAAACCACGTCAGTTTATATCATAGTTTACTGAATATTTTAAGCCCACTGTTGAGACCCATGGCATGGAAAAAAAAAGATTCCTGGCTGGGTGTGGTGGCTCACGGCTGTAATCCCAGCATTTTGGGAGGCTGAGATGGGCAGATCACTTGAGGTCAGGAGTTCAAGACCAGCCTAGCCAATATACCAAAACTCCATCTCTACTAAAAATACAAAAATTAGCTGGGTGTGGTAGTGCGCATCTGTAATTCTAGCTACTTGGGAAGCTGAGGCATGAGAATCACTTGAACTCAGGAGGTGAAGGTTGCAGTGAGCTGAGATCATGCCACTGCACTTCAGCCTGAGTGATGGAGTGAGACTCTGTCTCAAAAAAAAAAAAAAGAAAAAAGAAAAAAGGCCAGAGGTGGTGGCTTACTCCTGTAATCCCAGCCCTTTGGGAGGCTGAGGTGGGTGGAGTTCAAGACCAGCCTGACCAGCATGGAGAACCCCTATCTCTACTAAAAATACAAGATTAGCCGGGTGTGGTGGCACATGCCTGTAATCCCAGCTACTCAGGAGGCTGAGGCAGGAGAATTACTTGAACCCAGGAGGCAGAGGTTGTGGTGAGTCGAGATCATGCCATTGCACTCCAGCCTGGGCAACAAAAGTGAAACTCTGTATAAAAAAAAAAAAAATTCTTTTCAACATACTGCTCCTTGACAATGTTATCCTAGAGCTCTAAATGAAGATGTATGCAAAAATTAATGTTTTTATGCTCTCCAGCAAAACATTCATTCTGTAGCATACAGATCAAGGAGTAATTTTGACTTTCAAGTCTTACTATCTAAGAAATATATTTAATAAGGCTTTAGCTGCCATTGATAGTGATTCCTCTGTTGGATCTGGGCAAAGTCCATTAAAAACATTCTGAAAAGAATTCACCTGTCTAGATGCCATTAAGAACATTCATGATTCATGGGAGGTGATCAAAAATATCAATGTTTATGGAAGTTTGGAAGAAGTTGATTCCAACTCTCATGGATGACTTTGAGGGGCTGGAAACTTTAGTGGAAAAAATGACTGCAGATGTAGTAGAATTAGTGAGAGAACTAGAATTAGAAGTGGAGCCTGAAGAAGTAACGATTTGCTGCAAACTTATGATAAAACTTGAATGAATGAGGAATTAGTTCTTACGAATGAGCAAAAAAAGTGGTTTCCTGAGATAATCTACTCTTGGTGAAGATAGTGTGAACATTGTTGAAATGACAACAAAGTATTTAGAATATTCCATAAGCTTAGTTGACAAGACAGTGGCAGAGTTTGAGAGGATTGACTCCAATTCTGAAAGATCTAATGTGGGTAAAACACTATCAAACAGCATTGAATGCTACAGAGAAATTTTTCATAAAAGGAAGAGTCCATCAGTGTGACAGGCTTCATTGTTGTCTTATTGAAATTGCCACAGTCACCCTGATCAGGGTGGTGCTTCAGTCAGGAGCCATCAGCACTGAGGCAAGCACCAACAGAAAGATTATGACTGAAGGCTCAGATGATCATTAGCATTTTTTAAGCAATGAAGTATTTTAAAATTAAGATCTGTGTTTTGTTTTTTTGATATAATTCTATCGAATACTTAATAGACTACAGTATAATATAAATGTAGTTTAAAAATATTTTTATTTCAATAGCTTTAGGGGTACAAGTGGTTTTTGGTTACATGGATAAATTGTATAGTGGTGAAGTCTGGCCTTTCAGTTTACCAGTCATTTGAATAGCCCATGTTGCAGCCAATTGGTAATTTTTTATTCATCATCGCCTCCCTCTTCCCTTTCTTCGGCGTCTCCAGTGTCCATTATACCACTGTATGCCTTCGTGCACCTATAGCCGGCTCTCACTTAAGAGACCATGTGATATTTGGCTTTTAATTCCTGAGTTACTTCAGTTAGGATAATGACATCTAATTCCATCCAAGTTGCTGCAAAAGGCATCATTTCATTCTTTTTTATGACTGAATAGTATTCCATGGTATACGTACACCAAATTTTCTTAATTTTTCTATTTTTAATTTTAGATCCAGGGAGTGCATGTGCAGATTTGTTACTTGGGTGTGTGTATGTGTATAGATATATATTTCTCCCCTTATCTTAACTATGAATACCTGAGTCTATTGTGTGATGCTGAGGTTTGGGGTACAAGTGATCCTATCACCAGGCACTGAACATGGTGCCCAACAGCTTTTCAGCCCTTGTACCCTTCTCTCCCTCCCTCCCTTCTTCCCTCCTTCTCTCCCCCTCCAAGCAGTCTCAGTGTCTGTTGTTGCCATCTTTATGGCCATGAATATACAATATTTAGCTTCTGCTTATAAGTGAGACCAGGCGGTATTTGGTTTTCTGTTCCTGTGTTAGTTCACTTAAGAGAATGGGATCCAGCTGGATTCATGTTGCTGTGAAGGACATGATTTCATTTTTTTTTTTTCTTTTTGAACAGGGTCTCACTCTGTTACCCAGGCTAGAGTGCAGTGATGCAATCTCAGCTCACTGCAACCTCCACCTACCAGGCTTAAGCAGTCCTCCCAAGCAGCTGGGACTACAGGTGTGTGCTACCATGCCCAGCTCATTTTCGTTTTATTATTTTTTTTGGTAGAGATGGGGTTTCATCATGTTGCCCAGACTGGTCTCGAACTCCTGGGTTCAAGCAATCTGCCCACCTCAGATTTCATTCCTTTTTATGACTTCGTGATAGTCCATGGTGTATATGTACCACATTTTCTTTACCTAACCTACTGTTATTGGGCACCTAGGTTGAATCCACGTCTTTGCTATTGTGAACAGTATAGCAATAAACATGTGAGTGCATGTATCTTTAGGTAGAATGATTTTTCCTTTGCGGTATATATACCCAGTAATGGGATTGCTGGGTTGAATGGTAGTTTTTAAACGTTGTATATGTACATCAAATTTTCTTAATTAACTTTTACATGCATTGGAAAACAAAAAAGTTCATGTAACTCACTTTATTGTGATATCCACTTTATTACAGTGGTCTGGAACCAAATCTGCAATATCTCAGAGGTATATTTATATGGAACATACCTTAGAAGAAGGGTCCCCGACCTCCAGGCCTTGGACTGGTACTGGTCCGTGTCCTGTTAGGAGCTGTACTGCACAGCAGGAGGTGAGAGGTGGGGGAGCATTACCGCCGAAGTTCCACCTCCTTTCAGATCAGTGCCGCCATTAGATTCTCACAGGAGCGTGAACCCTGCTGTGAACTGTGCAGGTAAGGGATCTAGGTTGTGTGTTCCTTATGAGAAGCTAATGCCTGATGATCTGAGGTGGAACAGTTTCATTCTGAACCACCACCCCCACAAAGTCCACAGAAAAATTTTCTTCCACGAAACTGGTCCCTGGTGCCAAAAAGGTTTGGGACTGCTGCCTTAGAACATAGTTTTAAGGCAAACGATGGGAGATCAGGACTGGAAAAAAAAAAGTCAGAGAGGTGGATGTGTGTGTGTCTTAGAGGGTGCCTTTGGTCCCTGGTAGGGTTTGGAAGAGGCAGGGAAATGTGAAAGTCAAGTGTGAATTGTAATTGAATTCTTCTCGAAAGAAAATATGACTTCAGTAATCAAACTCTTCTTTTTAATTCTTGGCTCTAGGCAGCAAATCTTATCAGTAAACCATTTCTAGTAAGTGTTTCAGCTCCACAGTTCAGTTTATGAGGGCCCCACCAACTGTCCCCTTCCTGATGATACCTGCTGATACTTCTTGTGCTATGATTCCACAACAGAATACCTGTAGCAGCCCCTTCTTTTTCACTTATATCTCCGAAGTGTCAGCCACATTCGAGTTTGTATTCTTTCCTCTTTCTTTCCCATTTGAGTTACTGGCTTTGAAAAATTGTCTGAGTTCTGCTGAAAAATTGTCTGGGGACTTTTCAATTTAATGATCTAAAGAATACACATAAACAAATCTCACCTAGTTCCATGAACATCGTCAGTGTTCAGTGTATACCAGTTTGCTGTTTTCCTTTAGTTGGGTTGACGCTACTCTGATTCCCTGTGTTTAACCTGGGGACCTCCTCACCATCATTTTTCTTATCCTGCTCATCCTTGGCTGAACTCTTCGCTAGACTAATGGTACACTCCATGAAGGTTATATTAACATTGAAGTATAGACATTTGTGCTGTTTGCAAGAAGAAGCTTGGCAATCATGCCACTCGGCCTTCTTTATTTAGAGATATGGAAACTGAGGCTTAAAGAAGATAAGAGGTTTATCCAAGGTTTCATAGTTGATGAGAGGCAGAGCTGGGCTGAACATTTCTACTTCTTACATGCTTCCCTTTCATAGGTGACTTTGTCATATTAGTTTTATTGATTGTTTTTTGCTTCAGTGAGTCAAGATGGGTTTTCTCTCTCTACTGCTATCCCAGTTGCATGTGTGAGCTTTTATTGCCTATCTTCCGCCTTCTCTCGTTTATTTCCCCTCCCTTCTTCCTTTCTTCCTTGTTCCCCTATCCTCCTTCTTTTCTTTTATACAAGCTTTTATTGAATGTGAATTTATAAGACACTGCTTCTCACTGTGGATATGGATAAGAAGAACAAAATACAATCTCTGCTTTCAAGAAGACCGAAGACTATCTGAGGAAAATAGCAAAAACAACAACATTAATAAAAAAACAAAACAATAGCTGCTAATATGTATTGAACACTTTGTGGGTCAGTAGTTACTGTGCTAAGGGCTTAGGTACATGAACTCACTTTAACTTGATGACGATCCTGTGAGCATTATTTCCCCATTTTACAGATGAGGAATTTGAGACAAAGAGTTCCCTCTCCTTGTTTCCCAAGGTCAAGTTCACACAGAAGGGAAGTGGGGGCACACAGATATGAACATGAGGGGATGAGGGAAGGAAGGGTAGAGTCCATATTGGTTACATCTACATTGGTTACACCCCACTCTGGCACATTGAAAGTGGACTCCCCAGTCTCCAAGCAGTTGCATGATGGATTAAAAGTAATAAAATTAAAAGCAAAGAAAAGTGAAGCGCTGGAGAGACTCAGTAGGGCTTGAGCAGAGCCCTGCTCTCCAGTAGCCTTTTGGAGAGACCTTAAAGTGATTTTCTGCAGGGTAGGATTTGGACACTGTAGCCATGACGAAGTCTGCTGGTTGATTTGGGTGGATCTGAAGAGTGTTAATCTTCCTAAGGAATTTGAACCTCTGTGTTGGTGGCAGGTCTATGTGAGGCGTACAGAGGCCTTCCCAAGGCAGGGAGCACCATCTCTGTGATTTAGATCACTCCTTAGGACAGAGTTCCTCCTGGAGCCTTGATCTTCTCCAGCAGGTCCTGTGGCCATCATGCAAATGTAGCCCACTGCACTTTTCAGAATTTCTTTCGGCTTCTCATGACCCTCTCCCAGGACGCTCGCTATGTGACTGGCCATCTGGTACAGATCCATAGACCCTCCTTTGTGGTTTTTCTCCAGCTCTTCCAAGCCAGACCATTCTGAGAAGCTTGCTTTGGAAATGGAAGACATACAGCATCTTTTTCCAATAGAATAAGGCTGTCTATACATGAGCCAAAAAATGTGCATCTTGGAGCTTTATAGGATTAAATATGTTTTGGCAAATACTGCAAATACAAAGGGAGGTTGGAAGAAAGGCAGCCGAACAGGCTTTTAGGTTTCACTTATGTTCCCTTCCTGCGAAATGAGTGATCATTTCAAGATGCATCATTTTGTTTAGCTCATCTTTAAGGAAACAAAGATCGCTATTATTCATAAACAACCAGAATGAGAAACAAACATTACAATCAACCACACAAATGCATATTGAGAAGAGCCTTTTCTCGCTTCCTTTTCTTTGCTTTCTACGTTCAGAGGCCTTAATGACGACTGTTCCTGGTCTTCATTCATTATATACAAATAGGTTTAGCCCATTTTGGCTTCTGTACCCTGTTTACAACAAAATGTTCTTGTCCTGTCCTTTAATGTTGCTGTGTGGTTTCTGTAGGACTGCCTTCCAGTGATGAAAACAGGAGAGATCATGGGGGTAAGATATGTAGGGAGTAGAGAGAGGAAGTTGTTTTATTTTCTAGGATGGTGGCTCTCCTTGGGAAATTCATCATTCTCTCCAAGTTCACACTGCAAGGTTAAAAGAATTGAACTGCCCTTTCCAAAGTGCAGAATGAGAAAGATGTGATCGATGAGCTCAGTGGCCAGTGGCTAGGTGGGGCTGTCCAGGCCAGGTGGTCATGGAAGGTATAGCTTCAGTGTGCAGCCATCTAGCCCAGGGGAGCCACAACAGCAAGCTCAGGCAAAGTGCCCGAGACTGGTGGAGACAAAGTCCAGAAGAAAAGGACCCAGAAAGAAAAAAGTCTAGGACAATTATCCTTTAAAAAAATTAACTGATTATCATTCTCTCTTCTGTGTCTTATACCTTCCTTTCTTTGTTACTGGATCTTTCTCATCAGCATTTAAACATGCTCAGGTCTCTAAAAAAGTAACCATTTTGTCCAGGAGTGGTGGCTCACGCCCATAATTCCAGCACTTTGGAGGCCGAGGCAGGCCAATCGTGGGGTCAAGAGATCGAGACCATCCTGGCCAACGTGGTGAAACTCCATCTCTACTAAAAATACAAAAATTAGCTGGGCATGGTGGTGGTCACCTGTAGTCCTAGCTACTTGGGAGGCTGAGGCAGGAGAATGACTTGAACCCCGGAGACAGAGGTTGCAATGAGCTGAGATTGCACCATTGCATTCCAGCCTGGTGACAGAGGGAGACTCTGCCTCAAAAAAAAAAAAAATAATAATAATAATAATAATAATCGTCTTATTTTTATTATTTTTTTAAATTGTACTTTAGGTTCTGGGGTACATGGGCAGATCATGCAGGATTGTTGCATATGTACACACATTGCAATGTGGTTTGCTGCCTCCATCCCCCTGTCACCTACATCCGGCATTTCTCCCTATGTTATCCCTCCCCAACCTCCCCACCACCCCACCGTCCCTCCCCTAGTCCCCTCCCACAGACCTCAGTGTGTGATGCTCCCCTCCCTGTGTCCATGTGTTCTCATTGTTCAACACCTGCCTATGAGTGAGAACATGCGGTGTTTGATTTTCTGTTCTTGTGTCAGTTTGCTGAGAATGATGGTTTCCAGATTCATCCATGTCCCTACAAAGGACA
>CAUYQU010073722.1:0-14724 GCA_963574635.1 Cheracebus regulus | reverse complement strand
GATGGCTGGATGATTGGATGACTGGATGGATGAATGGATGGATAGATGGATGAATGGATGACTGGATGGATGGATGGTTGGATGACTGGATGGATGAATGGATGGATGACTGGATGGATGGATGGATGACTGGATGGATTGGTGTATGAGTGAATATATGGGTAGATGAATCAATAGGCAGATGACTAGACTGGATTGAGGGGTGAAAAGATGGATGACTGAATGGATGGGTGGATGAATGGATGATAGATGGTTAAACAGGTGGGTGGATGGGTGGATGTTGGATATAAGGGTGCATGGAAGGGTGGTTGTCTATGTGTGGGTCTCTCTGATATTTGGTGTTCTTTTTGACTTGGGAATGACCAAGTCACTCTGCTTACCATCTTAGTTGTACCTTTTCCAGTGTCAAGTGAATTTTGCATGCTTTGGTAAAAATCAATAAATTGTATACTTAGGTTTTATTTATCTATTTAGAAAGCTCCTTGAGGGTAGAGGACAGTGATTTGCCTTCCTCACATCCCCCAAAAAGTTCCTGCACTATATCCTGCATAAGTATTAATGAGTAATGGTGAGAAAAGGAAACAGTGTTATTGAACAAAGATTATTAAAATTCTGGAAACACCTAGTTTTGTTTCAGCACTGGGACTGAAAGTGGAATTCCTTGGATTTTGCTCCATCCATGCATAGGATAGTATGTAGTGGTGGACTGGTAGAATATTTCTCTTCCAAGTAGATTGGGTGGATGCCCCAGATTCTTACCTGTTAGCCAGAGGTTAAAGATTACTGATTGACATGGTTTGGCTCTGTGTCCCAACCCAAATCTCATCTCAAATTGTAATCCCTGCATGTCAGGGGAGGGACCTGTTGAAGGTGATTGGACCATGGGAGTGATACCCTCATGCTGTTCTTGTGATAGTGAGTTCTCATGAGATCTGATGGTTTTTAAGTATGTGGCTTTCTTTGCTCTCTCTCCTCTCCTGCTGTCATGTAAGATGTACTTTGCTTTCTCTTTGCCTTCCACCATGATTGTAAGTTTCCTGAGGCCTCCCCAGCCATGCAGAACTGTGAGTCAATTGAACCTCTTTTCTTTATAACTTACTCTTATAGCAGTGTGAAAACAGACAAACACAGTGATGTGGCAGGGTCTTCTAAGGCCCCATGTGATCTGGTCTCTGTTTTGTCTTTGATCTCATCTCTTTCATTGTCTATCTTTACTTTAATTGTCTACTCTGTCTCAGCCCTGCTGACCATTTACTCACACCCACGTCATCTGCATGACGTGACATTCCCTCTGTTCAGCATAGGCTATTTCCTCTGCCTGCATCACTGCTTCTCCAGGTCTCCCCATGGCTAACTCCTTCTCTTCATTTAGGGTCCCACTTCCTGAAGAGGCCTATCCTCTTCATTTACTGAACACCTGATATACAAAAAAGAATATAAAATAAATGTATACTCTCCCATCCACAAAAAATCTCTGAAGACATTTTAATATATTTCATCCCATACCTTTTTATGGATATAAGCTTTTGTGAACATATTTCCATGCCACTAGGTAGCCTTGAAAAAAGAAGGGCCACCAGGTATGGTTGCACAGGTTGTGCACTAGACAAAGATAGCATGTCGCATATCATAAGTATCATGGAGCTGTATGTTTATTATTTCAGTATCCCAGCTGAAAAAAGCTTAAGTATCTTTTTCTAGCAAGATGAAGATATTATGACAATTTTTGACAGAGAAAGGGGTGTCTTGTTTAAGTTCACAATCAGAGAAAGGGGTGTCTTGTTTAAATTCATACAGTGGTGCTGTATGGGTTGGCGACAAACCCAGAAAAGACTGCTGTTAATATCTGACAGTGTTCCACTTTATACATGTATTATATTCATGTAACCATCTCTAGCTATTTGTTTTGCCATTGTAAGTAACAGTGCAGTAAACATCTTTGTGCGTGAATCTCTGTCCAAGGTTCTGATAGTTTTTAGAATGAGATTCTTGTCTATATATGGCACTCCAAGCCCATAATTGAAACTCTGTTGTTACCACTTTCTTTGAATCTGTAGAATGAATTTTGAGAACAGGTGACTGGTATATTCAGGGTGTTGATGATAAGCAACAGAGAAAGAACAGTTAAATGGTTTGGAATTTTTCCTGGGCTGCATGTAAAGCAGTGATTTTGAACTGGGAGCAATTTTTCCCCCAAGGGGACTTTTGGCAGTATCTGGAGACATTTTTGGTTGTCACGAATGTAGGGGGAGGGGGCAAGATGTTACTGGCATCTGGCGGGTAGAAACCAGGGATGCAGTTCAGCGTCTTAAAATGCACAGGACAGCCTTTCTCAGTAAAGAATTACCCAGCCCCAAATGTCAGTAATACCAAGGTTGAGAAATCTTGATGTAATAGATGTCATGGGTTTCTTCAAGGGGAGTGGGTGGATTTAGGGTTTTTGGGTGACTTAAATTTAATTTACAGTTTCTCTTCCTAGCTGGGTGTCTAAGCCAGCTTTCTGTGAACTTTAGATCCCACACAAGAAGCAACAGGCTTGCTACCGACAGATTCGTTGATGTAAATATAGATGAGTATATAGAAGGAAATCTCACCCAGAGCTGGAAAATGTTGGAATGAAAACTGCTGCGGCCTCCCCTTCTCTCTCCTCCTTCTGTTGCCCAGTTTGAAAGTCGTGCCTTACTTTCTCTGGTCTCCTAGCATGGGTGAAAGCTGCTGGTATAGACTGTGTTTCTACATTGGCTTGGTCCCCACATGCTTAGGAATGTACAGGAGATAGACCCTGAAGCATAGCAGTCTAGAGATGGAAGGGACTGGGGAGGAGTCCATTCATTCATTCATTCATTCATAAATGTTGACTGAGTACCCACCACGCGAATGGGAGGAGGTGAGGGCAGGGCGGTGACAAGGGTGGCTTGTTCTGGGCTTTGCAAATTATGGTGAGGATTTTGTTGGTTTGTTTTTTTCCAAAAGAAATGGAATAACCACTCCTTTTTTCCCCGGCAATGTACCCAAACGTTTTGATTTTCTTAACAAAAATGGCCTTCGTTTTGTAGATTTGTTTCGAGACCAGCTGTTTTTCCACCAATACTCATCACACTGCAGTGAGTATCCTGGTAGAGAGGTCTCTGCACACATCTGTAACTGTTGCCTTAGGACAGATTCCCGGAAATTGTGTAGCAGGGACATACATCAGGCTTTTGGGCCAGGTTGCAAGGAACAGAAAGTCTGTGCCCTTTCAAATGCCAAGGTCCCCTTTCCGTGACCATGTGGCCCAGTCAGGCTTCCCCTCCCTTGATTTTACATCTTCACCAGTCAGAGAAGTGACAGTGGAATCCTGTTGTATCATGTGCATTTCTTCGGTGACCTAAGACTTAGAACATTTTCTAGATCTCTGTGGGCTGTTTGGATACCCTTTGCTTTGGTTTTCTCTGGGGCATTTTTCGCTGATGTCTCTCGGGATTGAGCAAGGTTCTGTCTAAATTGAGGCATGTCATGGTGCTGTGTGGGGCTTGAGGCAATCCAGCATGGTGGTTAAGAGGGAGGTCGTGGAGCCTGGGGACCTAGGTTCAAATATCAGCTCTGCTTCTATCCATCCATATCAATTTAGCCTCCTGGGCCTCACTTTCCTCATCAGTAAAAGGGGTGTAACATTTGTGCCTGCCTTGTGGGGTGGTTGTAAGGATTCAAGCAGCACTCAGAACACTGTCTGACACACAGTGGGTACGAAATAAGAGTCTGATGTGTTAGTGTTACAGGCATCAGCCTCGTCTCTCCCCAGTGCCATAGTGTGTGTGTGCTTCTGTGTACCTCTGTTGGTGCTGACAGCCCCTTTTTAAAATGTACTTTTAGAAGTGAGGTCTCACTCTGTCCCGTAAGCTGGAGTGTAGTGCAATCATGGCTCACCGCAGTCTCAACCTCCTGGACTCGAGCAATCTTCTTACCTCAGCCTCCTGAGTAGCTGGGACTATAGGTGTGCATCACCACACCCGGCCCTTTGACAGCCCGTTTATTTCAAAGCAAAATAGCAGCCACATGATTTAGTGCAAGCTCTCCAAGCTTTAGGACCAGCCACAACTCCTCTAAGTGACCAGTCAGGAAACCCCATGCTCTCAACCCCCAAAACCTGTTGAAAAGCAAGCAGACCATTTTCCACGTTCATGATGGGAGGGCTCTTCCCTTGGCTTCTGCCCTTGTTCATGCCAAGGCTCCACTCCAACTCTAATAAAGAGGAAGCACCATGTCCCAGAACAAGGAAACTCTCTGCTTTGTGGTGAATAGTTATAAGAGTAGCTCCTCTCTATGGGGAGCTTATGAGCCCCTAAGCCTTATAAGAACTGCCGTGGCCAACTTAACCTTCATCCCAGCCCGCAGAGCTCACGGCACTTATTTTTGTCCCCCTGTTTGCAGATGTGCATGCTGAGACTTAGAGAGCTAAAGTTGCTTGCCAAGTCCACACATCTAGCAAATGGAAAAACTTTATGAGACAGCGGAAGGAACAGCAGGGATAAAAACCCAGAGGGAAAAAAATTCAGATTTTCTTGGGGAAATGGTTTGCATACTACAGAATTGCAGTGGGCAAGAGATGGTGTGGGACAGTGGTTAAGGGGTGAAGTCTGAGCTCAGCTAGGACTGGATTTCTATCGGTGATGTGGTCTTTGGGAAGCTACCTTGCCTTAACCGCTCTGTTTCTTCATCTGTAAAATGAGCAGTGTAGCATTTTCCTCCCAGGAATGTTGCAAGGATTAAATGGATGGTGACTGTAAAACAGCGTGCTTTGCACATAGTAAATTCTCAGCAGGTAGTCATTGCTGGTCATTTACTCTTCTCTAATGACCAGCAAGCTCTTAATTTCCTCCTTGGCATGGGCACTGGGATGTAGATGGACAAAACACAGGAAGAAATAAACGGACAAAAGTCCCTGCCCTGGTGTGGCTGACGTTCTCAGTGGGAGAGAGAAAGAGTCCAAGGACCAAATAAACAGATAGTTTGAGTGTGGTCAGTTCTTTTATTTATTTACTTATTTCGAGTCAGAGTCTTGCTCTTGTTGCCCAGATTGGAGTGCAGTGGCACGATCTTGGCTCACTGCAACCTCTGCCTCCCAGGTTCAAGCCATTCTCCTGCCTCAGCCTCCTGAGTAGCTGGGATTACAGGCACCTGCCATCACACACGGCTAATTTTCGTAATTTTAGTAGAGACAGGGTTTCACCATGTTGGCCAGGCTGGTCTCGAATTCCTGATCTCAAAGTGATCTGCCCGTCTCAACCTCCCAAAGTGCTGGGATTACAGGCATGAGCCACCGCACCTGGCCAGAGTGTGGTAAGCACTAAGGCTCAAAAATAAAGATCTCTCAGGTGATCTTGGCTGCCTTTGGAGGTGACAGGAAATACAGCTGAGAAACTGAGATAGGAGGAGACCTAAAGGGATATGGGCTTGATTTAAGGTGATCTGAGGAGTAGGGGAGGGGAGGGGCTGGTGTGGGGTGGCCCTGAGGGCTCTGTCTGGGGAGTGAGGCAGGGATTGGTTGGGGAGACCCGAGGGAACAGATGAAGGCCCCTGAGCAGGTGACCAGTGCTGAGAAAGGAAAGGTGGAGGACCCAGGTGGGTTCCTGATTTCGTTGTTGTTCCCATAAGGTGTTTGTCCCATCCGTGGCCATGGGTCTTGGGTCACTTAAAGGTGCAGACCAGAGTAGGCTCAGTGGCTTGTGCCTCTAATCCCAGCACTTTGAAAGGCTGAGGCAGGCAGCACTTTGGGAGGCCGAGCCCAGGAGTTAGAGACCAGCCTGGGCAACGTGGTGAAACGGCGTCTCTACAAAAAGTACAAAAATTGGCCAGGGGTGTTGGCACATGCCTGTGGTCCCAGCTACTTGGGAGGCTGAGGTAGGAGGATCTCCTGAGCCCGGGAGACCTATGCTGCCAAATAAGGTAGCTAGTAGCCACACATGGCTATTGCAATTTGAGAAATTAATTATAGGCTGGGCGCGGTGGCTCATGCCTGTAATCCCAGCACTTTGGGAGGCCGAGGTGGGCAGATCATGAGGTCAGGAGATTGAGACCATCCTGGCCAACATGGTGAAACCCTGTCTCTATTAAAAGTACAAAAGTTAGCTGAGTGTGGTGGCGCATGCCTGTAGTCCCAGCTACTCGGGAGGCTGAGGCAGGAGAATGGCTTGAACTTGAGAGGTAGAGGTTGCAGTGAGCCAGGATTGTGCCACTGCACTCCAGCCTGGAGACAAAGTGAGTCTCTGTCTCAAAAAAATAAAGGAGGAAATTAGTTACAATATAAAAAGTCAGCCCCTGAGTTGCACTGGCCACATTTGAAGTGCCCGATGACCATGTGGCTTAGTGACCACTATACTGAATAGTGCGGATCTAGAACATTCTACCGGAAACATTGCCAGGGTCCCTGAACCAACAGTATCAGCATCTCCTGGGAGCTTGTCAGAAATGCAGAATCTCATCCCCTACCCAGAGCTGCTCAGTCGGAATCTGCTCTTCAACAAGCTTCCTCAGGTGAGCTTGGCTGCACCTTGTCATCACTTAGAAGCTTTAAAAATGCTGGGGCCGGGCACGGTGGCTCACGCCTGTAATCCTAGCACTTTGGGAGGCCCAGGTGGGTCGATCACCTGAGGTCAGAAGTTTGAGAACAGCCTGGCCAACATGGAGAAACCCCATCTCTACTAAAAATTACAAAAATTACCCATGTGTGGTGGCACACACCTATAGTCCCAGCTATTCAGGGGGCTGAGGCAGAATATCTTGAACCTGGGAGGTGGAGGTTGCAGTGAGCTGAGATGGCACCACTGCACTCCAGCCTGGGTGACAGAGTGGGGCTCTGTCTCAGAAAAAAAGAAAAACTGATTCAAACTTCCTCAAGGGTTTCTCCTCTTCCCTCCCCTCCCCTCCTCTCCCCTGTCCTCCCCTCCCCTCCCCTGTCCTCTCATCCCCTCCCCTCCCCTCCCCTGTCCTCCCCTCCCCTGTCCTCCCCTCCCCTCCCCTGTCCTCCCCTCCCCTGTCCTTTTTCAAGACAGAGTCTCACTCTGTTGCCCAGGCTGGAGTGCAATGGCACAATCTCAGCTCACCGCAACCTCCGCCTCCTGGCTTCAAGCAATTCTCCTGCCTCAGCCTCCTGAGTAGCTGGGATTACAGGCACCTGCCAACTCACCTGGCTGATTTTTGTATTTTTTTTTTTTTTAGCAGAGACGGGGTTTCACCATGTTGCCCAGGCTGGTCTCGAACTCCTGCCCTCATGGTTCCCCCGCCTCAGCCTCCCAAAGTGCTGGGATTACAGGCGTGAGCCACCACGCCCAGCCCAAGGGTTTCTAAAATTCAGTTAGCATTAACCAGAGAGCCCATCGGGGGCTAAGCAGGTAGACTGAGGTTGGAGCTGTGTGACCTTGGGTAAGCCACTTACCCTCTCTTAACTACAAGCTCCCTTTTCTCTAACTCCAGAGGCCTTCTGGCACCTCCCTCCCAGGGCTGTGAGCAGTAAATTATGGGATGATTCAAAGTGCTGAGTAGGGTCAGATGCAGTGGCTCACACCTCAAATCTCCTCACTTTGGGAAGCTGAAATGGGAGCTTCCTGGATTGCTTGAAGCCAGGAGTTTGAGACCAGCTTGGCAACATTTAAAAATTACCCAGACGTAGTGGCGCATGTCTGTAGTCCTAGCTGCTTGGGAGGCCGAGGTGGAAGGATCCCATGAGCCCAGGAGTTCAAGGCTGCAGTGAATTATGATAGCACCACTGCACTCCAGCCTGGGGGACAAGAGTTGAGACCCTGTTTCTAAAAAAGAAAGAAAAAAACCCAAAATGCTGACCGGGTGCCTCGGATTGATAGTAAGCACGGCCTGTGTAATATGCATGCATTTTAAAAAATGAGGTCAGCAGCCTGAGAGCTAATAGTTAATGGGTTTGGGTATGGGATTTTTAAAAATTTTTAAAACATTGAGATAAAATTCCTGTAACATAAAATTGACCGTTAGTAAAGTTCGGTGGCATTTAATATACTCAGTGTTGTGAAATCATCACCTCTCTCTAGGTCCAAGACCTCGAAAAGGAGACCCTGTACCATTCAGCACTCACTCCCCATCTCTCCCGACTCCCTCAGCCCCTGGCCACCACCAGTCTGTCCGTACAGATTGACCTATCCTGGTTTGGGGGTTTTTTTGACCTCGCCTTCCCTGGCTGACAACCTCTCGCCATCAGGGTGAGACTGTGTGAAAGCCCAGCTCCCTGCATTTCTGGGTCTGCCTGTCCCCACCGGGGGCTGCCCCCACCTGTTTCCCTCTCTGGGCACCCTGGTTCTACTCATCAGCCTGGCTTCATCCCAGCAGCAGGTCCGTGTTCTGCTCTCCTGTGGCTGCCACAAATGAGAGGTTTCATCTCAGCTGGGTTTCTCCTAGTTAAATATTTAATAAATAAGACCTACAACTTGTGATGCTGCGAGTGTTTGATAGTGAAATTAATGATGGGGAGAGTGGCAGGTGGCTCACAGGTCCATGCCCAAGCCGAGATGAGGTGCCCTTGGGCAGGTGTCCATACCACTGATGCTTGGTAACCACGATGGGCCACGCCACCCTGTTTCCTCCAGCCAGGGCTTCTTTTATAGCACTGTGTCCAGTACAGGATAGCTTCTTGTTAAATATGTCTTAAAAGAAAGAGAGATTGCATGTGTAGGGAAGAAGGAAGAGAGAGAGGAAATAAAGAGGAGATACGCAGAGAGAAAAAGAGATGAGAGAGAAAGAAAAGTGGAAGGTGAGAGAGAGAGAGAGAGAAGGGGAGAGGAAGACCTGGATGGAGGAAGTGCAAGGGAGGCAATGGTGAAGGAAAACAGAGACGAAGATGGAAAGGATGGAGGCAGATGAAGGAAGGGAAGCGAGATGGAAGAAGAGGGGAAATAGAGAAAGACAGAGAGAAGGGAGAGAATATTGCTTCCTGTATCTCCCCGTCTTCTGTTATCCTTGACCGTCTTATTTTTTTTTCTGTTTTCTGTCTCTCCAGTTCTCATTTCCTTACCCTCGCCTTCTTGCCAACTCGTCATCCCTTTTCATTTCCTGTGTCTGTGTTATCTTTTCATTTTCTGTCTGGGTATTTGCCCCTTTTCTCTTTCTCAGCATAAACTGTTGCTTGGTGCATGTGTCTTCTTTTTTTTTTAGTCTTTAGCTGACTCGTGAGAGAGAGAGAGAGAGAGAGAGCGAGACAGAGACAGAGACAGAGAACAAATCTAGAGAAGAGTGCAGGAACATAGATGAACATTTTAAAGATGAAACTGTAAACTGTACACCATTTTACCCAGGTCAAGGGCCACAGGGCCACCATCAGATTCTCCCTCATGCTCATCCTCAGTCACAACCACGCCTTCCCTCCTGGAGGACACTATTGGAGATTGTATGGGAACTATTCACTTGCTCTCCTTTGTGGTTGTACCACCTAAGTATGCCTCCTGAAGCAATATTGTCAAATAGTATGTGGTTTTGAGTTTCATATACATAAAAGTATGTGATAGGAGTTGTTTTGTATTTTGCTTCATTGTGTTGCAGTTACCTTTGTAACTTTGAGGATTTCATCCTCATTGTGGTCCCTGCAGCTCCTTCATGATCATGTTTGTTCCCTGATGATGAGCATGTGAGTTTGTTCCCTTTTGGGCACTGGCATGAGCAGCTTTGCTGGTTGTTGATGGATTCTGCTGCACACTTGCAGGAGTCTCTCTGGAGCACAGCTCTGCATGAAATTGTTGGATACTGAGAGTTGTACATTTTCACCTTGACTAAATACTGCCAAACAGTTTTCCAAAGTGCTTGTGCTAATCTACATTCCTGCCAGCGGTGGGTGAGCATTCAAGATGCTTTGCAACCTTGCCAACACTTGGTATTGTCGGATTTTTAAGTTATAGCCTTTCTCATGGTGATTTCTCATTGTGATTTTAGTTTGCATCCCCCAGTTACAAATTAAAGTGAACATATTTTAAATATGTTCATAAATATGTGTTAAAGAGAGATTGTGTAGGGAAGAAGGAAGAGAAAGAGGAGATAAAGAAGAGACACAGAGAAAAAGAGATGAGAGAGAAAGAAAAGTGGAAGGTGAGAGAGACTATTGACTTTTCAAGCTTCCTTTTTTGTGATGTGCCTCTGCATGCTCTGTCCATTTTTTATTAGGTTACTTTTTTAAAAAAATATTGATTTTTAGGTGATCCTTATATATCCTGGAAACTGATTCTTCGTCATTATATGTTGTGCAGTATTTACTCTTGGCTTGACTTTTGATTTCTTTTTCATAATGTCTTTTGATCACCAACTGCTGTAAATTTTAATATGGTTGATTTAGAAATATTTTCCTATAGTTTGTGGACTTTGTGTCTTGTTTAAGAAAATCGTTTTTACCCTGAGGCCATGAATAGATTTCATGTTATTTCTGAGAGTTTTACAGTTTTGTTCACTGTATGTCTTGAATCAGTTTGGGATTGATTTTTATGTGTGGTGTTAGGTAGGAGTCCAATTTCCTTTTTATTCCGTAAGAATTATCCCAACATCATTTATTAAAAGGACCATTCTTGCCCCAATGATCTGCAAGATCTTTGATTGTTTAAATTTTACCTTTTTTCATCTGATCTGTTTTTATACTCAATCTTTGAAGCCACAAATATTTATTGAGTGCCAACTATGTGCTAGGCACTGAGTTACAATGAACGGACATGACAGATGCATTCATGGCTATCATGGAGTTTACATTCTGGCAAGGATGACATGTAAATAGCTTTTACTACTTATAATTTAAAATGCTATAAGCTTTGCAAAAAGGGACAAGTCTGGCTTGCTGTAAGAGAAATCCGTAAAATAACATCTTCCCGGGAAGTGGTGATAAACTGAGTCTTTAGTGGGCCTCTGCTATTGTAGGGGTGGGAATGGTAGAAAAGATATTTTGGACACAGGGAACAGCATGTGCAAAGGTCCTGTGGAAGATGCTTAGGAATTTGATATTTATCCTAAAGGCACCGTCAGGGTACTGAAGCAGTGATACAATGATTTTATGTCTGTGAATGCTTCCACTGGTTGCTGCATGGAGAATGTATTGGAACAGAGCAAGAATAAAAAGCCATGAGAGCAATTAGGAAATGACTCCAGTCATTCATGGAAGAGACAGTGTGCCTTGGGCTGGCATGGTGGCTGTGGAGATGGAAATCATTGATCAGATTGAAAGATATTTTGAGCTGGTGTGATTTTTCCCCTCTCTCCCCTCTCTCTATCTCTGTTTCTTTTCTGATTGTGTTTTCTGGGTGAAAAAAAGCAGTTTGTGATCCTGCCAAGGGTATGTGCTCTGGAGGATGTGTTTGCTACAGATGGTCTTTGGAATGCTGGCCAAGAGAATCACTGGACCGCCCCTGGCCCCCAGGGTTTCTGGAACCAATTCAACAATGACTGTTTATTAACAACAGCAAGGATGAGTTGCTAGCCTTTCCTTCAGAACACCTTTTAATTGTTACCTTATTTTGTTACACAAACCAACCCTATGAAATTGGTGGAGGAGAAGTGGAAGAGTTCTATCTCTATTTTATTATAGAATAAGGGAAGTTAATTGGCATTCTTGAAATTGCACAAAATATGTTGGTTTGGGGATTGGAATTCAGTTTCTGGACCTTCAGCCCAATCTCATTTACTCAAGTTCATACAACCAACCCCCAAACATACTCCTTTGCAAATAATTTCCTACTGAGGTGCTCCTGGCCAATGTTTAAGGTCCCCATTTCCTTGCCTATAAAATGGGAATTAAGGTAAAAATATCTACCTGCTGACTTGCTGTGAGGTCAGCATGCCTGACACATGGTGTGGACTCATTACATTTACCTATGTGAATCCCTTAGTTCCCTTTGCTTGCAAAAGGCAGAAAACTCAAAGGGGCTTAAACAAGAAGGGGGGATTGTATTGGCTCATGAGACTAAAGAGTCCCAGAAGTGTCCAGCTTCAGGCTTGTCTGGATCTAGGGATCAGATAACACCATTAGGCCCCTGTTTCTGTTTCTTGGCTCTACGTTTTGCAATTGGCTCCATTCACCATGACTTAGCTGCACTTCCAGCCCCCAGTCTGCCCCAGATCATATTCAAAGAGAAATTCTTCTCTCTTTTCCAGCCATTTTCCCAGAATTCTCAGCAGATGCTTTCTTGCTTTTGATTGGCTATTGCTGTGGTCATGTGCTCATGCCAGAACCAATCGCTGTGGGTAAATGGGAGGTGGAGAAAGGGGTACTTTGATTGGCTTATGCTTGTGTCACATGGATTTATGGAGTTGGGGGTGGAGCCAACTTCTCTGAGTGGGGAAGAGCAATCTTGTTAAAGGTGTATTAGGATATGCTTGCTGCTGTAACAGACAACCCCCAACTCTGCATTAGCTTAAGGCGATAAGAATGTACTTCTCACTCACCCTAAATCCAATCAGATAATCAGCAAGTGACATTGCATGTGGTGATTCCAGGACCCAGGCTCTTTCCATCTGTGGCTCTACCATTCCCTAAGAACGGAAAGTCCTTCATTTCCAACCTGTAGGAAAAGAGCATGAAGCCTCATACAGAGGGTTTTGGGAGGCCACATATAGAAGTAGTGAACCTCATTTCTTCCTGCTTTCTGTGGACCGGAATTTCATCCCATGATGTATGAGAGAGGGTCCCCATAGGAAACCAGAGACACACACCAAGAATCAAATTAAGAGATAGCTTACAAAGATGTGGGCCCTTACCTAAACAGAGAGGAAGGAAAAGAGGAAGAGAGAGAGAGAGAGAGAGACTGAGATCATACACACACACACACACGCACACACACAGAAGCTAAGAGAAAGAGGGAGAGAGAGAGAGAGAAAGAGCATTTCCTAACAGGAACTGTAACCTGAGGAAGCTGGCAGAATAAATTTTCCCCATTGTCCAAAGCCAGAGGGCTAGGAGCCCAGTGAGCCCATCCACACAGGTCAGCCCCCATGTGACAGTCATAGAAGGGAAGGAAGGAGAGCGGATTTGGGGTAATGGAAGACAGCCAGTACCTGTGGCCGATCTGACTGCTGGGGAACTGAGAAATTTAGTCCATGGAGAGGAACGTTCAGTGGACACATCACTTTGTCTTTTCCACAGAGTGAAATTAAATTCTCAGGTGGGGGGGAAAAAAAAGAAGGTTTGGTTGGCTGCTATTCTTATTGGTGGTATCAGTGGTGGTGATGGTTATTGGTTCTTGGTGCCCTCTACATGCCAATATCTGCTCTCTTCTTCTTTTCTCCCATACGTCTTTCTTCTGTAAATTCTTTCCCTTTAAGTGAAAATCCTTCCCTGTTCTCCAGAGGAGGTAAATTCTATGCCAAGCTTGAATATGGTGTTCTCTGCTTGGATAACTGTCTTCTCCAGGAGATAATCAAGGTGGAACTGAGATAGTTGGGGTCCTGCAGGCAGTCAGTGCCCCTGGCAAGCCCCTCACCTTAACCCGAGGTTAAGTGGGGGAAAGATGCCTTGAGGGAGTTAGAACAGGAAGCAAGTGATCACTGCCTGAAGCAAGCAGTGATTTTCCTGGAGGTGAAACCTAGAAAAGGTCCCTCAGGCTGGGTCCAGGGAGGTGGACTTGGGTCCCAGGGGCAGGAAGCAACCTGCCCCTCACCTGCTTCTACTTCTGTCTTGGCAACCAGAAGTAGGTGTACAAGTGACATTGAAACTGGACATGTTAATAATGGTATGAACCTGCCTCCCTCCAATCTGGTCCAGCTGTCCTGGCTGCGCATCCCCCGTCTCCAGCCGCCAGTCAGCCCAGTGGCTGTAACAATGATCTGTCCCCTCCCCGCCCCACCCACTTCTTTGAACTCCTCCAAGAATCTGTGATGATAGGGCTGTCACTGTCTCAGCTTCTACCATTCAGGCTTACCCAGCCTTCTTCCCCTCCATGGAGAACGGAAGTGCAACCCCTCATTGCCTCTGGCACCTGGCCAGCAGGTCCTTGTTCTCTGCCCACTCCCAGGCCCAGGACAGTGAGGTGAGAGGAAGACAGTGCCAAGTTCCCCAGTGCTGTCATCTGGGTCCACCTATCATGACAGCCAGGATTGCTAGTTTGTATCGCCCTCTCCCCAACTTTGCCAGATCTCCACTTCTGGCAGTGATGGCTGCCCATGACTTCACCTTCCTGTGCCTCAGTTTCCTCATCTGTAAAATATGGACAATTACGGTGATGAGAGTTCTGGTCAATATACCAAGCACCTCACTTGCATTAATTAAGCTCATTCTTTCAATGCCCTGAGGGGTGGATACTGTTATCATCACATGTAACAAGAGAGAAAACTGGAACTGAGAGAGGCTCATTATGTGGGGTCTTGCACCCCTCAAATGACAAAAGTAGGATTTCAACCTAGGCTATCTAGATTCAGAGTCTGTGCTCTCAATCAATAATAACAATAATAATAGTGTCCTAATTTAATGAGTTTTGATCAGATTAAATACAAGAGCATAGGCAGAAAAGCTTAGCCCAGTGCCCTTACATGGTAAAAACCCAGCAAGTTATTTATAACAGTCATTATTATACCATTTTATGTTATGTAATTATATGTTTGTAGATAAATATCGACTCTTTAACAACGTAAGGATTGGGGCAATGACCTCCCATGCAGTCAACAATGTGTGTATAACTTTTTTCCTCTATTTTTTTTAGAATTTTTAAAATTAGAGACAGGGTCTTGCTTTTGTTGCTCAGGCTGGTCTGGAACTCTTGG
>CAUYQU010073721.1:0-19801 GCA_963574635.1 Cheracebus regulus | reverse complement strand
TTTTGGCTTTTCTTGCCATTGCTTTTGCTGCTTTAGTCATGAAGTATTTTCCCATGCCATTGTCCTGAATGATTTTGCCTAGGTTTTCTTCTAGGGATTTTTATGGTTTTAGGTTTTACAGTTAAGTCTTTGATCCATCTTGAGTTAATTTTTATATAAGGTGTAAGGTAGGGTTCTAGTTTCAGTTTTCTGTACATGGCTATCTAGTTTTCCTAACACTCTTTATTAATAAGGAATCCTTTCCTCATTGCTTGTTTTTGTCAGGAGAAACCCTCATTTTTAAAAGTTGCAGCTTTTCTTGACAAACACATTAAATCAGTAACATAGAACTAGTATTATACTTGTAATTATGAAGTAATAGTGCGTTCTGGGAGAGCTTGTTGCTTATAACAGATCAAAATCAAATTTAAAAAAAGGCTTATTTGAAAGTCTAGGGTCTGAAGGTATTATATTGCCTAGGTTTCGGAAGACATCACGTGGATTGATTATAAATACTAGGTTTCATTAAAAGTATGGGCCCCTGGAGAACATCTTGCCAAAAGCCAGGTGTTATAGACTGACTGTTTATGTCTCCTGGAATTTTTATGTTGAAATCTAATCCCCAGTGTGATTTGGAGGTGTGGAAATTTAGGTGGTGAGCCCTTGGGAATGGGATTAGTGCCCTCATAAATGGGACCCAAGGAGTTCTTTGTACTTACACAGCAAGTACAAAGGTGAGGACACAGCAAGAGAACCACTGTCTTTGATCCCAGAAGCTGCTTCTCGCCATACAGTGAGTCTGCTGGCACTTTGATCCAGGACTTCCCAACCTCCAGAACTGTGAGAAATAAGTTTCTGTTGTTTATAAGATACACAGTATAGGACGTTCTAACAGCCCAAGCAGTCTAAGACATCAGGAATAAATTAGTTCATTTTAGATTTATTCTTTCAACCATCCTTTAATGAGTAGGCATTCTGTATGTGAAGAAACTACAAACAGACCTGGCTTAAATATACCTTCTCCTTTTCCCTATCTTCCATAAAGGTTTTGAAACTTCATATTCATGTACGATGAAGAAAAGTTTAATATTTTTGTTTCAAGCTGTTTATTGATAAGCATTGTTATGTGTTTTCAAATGGATTAGTAACTGAAGTAATTTTTCTGTTTATTCAAGTCTACATTTATGGTAAGCTGGATGTCTTGGATAAAAATCTTCAAAAAATTAATTTTAACTCTATATTTAAGGATTCATGCTAATTCTAATAGTCCTAAATGCCTTGAGGATTCATGGGCTTAATAGTTTCTGGATACCTCATAGGAACTATAGACAACGTAGGAATTATCCTAAAGGTACTAAATAAAATGATGGCCCTATCTTCCTAGAGAGGCACTGTAGAAGATATTTAAGAGTGTGAGTTTTGTAGGCAGTCTTCCTGAGGTCAAATTCTGGCTCGACCACTGGTGAGCTATGTGGCTCTGGGTAAGTTATTTACCCCTCTCTGCTTCAGTTTTCTTGTCTATGAAATGAGGCTAATAACAGTGCCTGCCTTATTGAGTTGTTCTGATGGTAGTGATTTAACACACATAAAACACTCAGAATAATGAATGGTATATAAAATGCCCAATAAATGTGAGTTTTTAGTCATTTCAACCCTACTTTTGCAAATGTGTAACTGAGTGGAATAAAGGTAGATTTTAAGGTCAGGACCAATTGAGTGGTGCTAGTGCCATTTTGCTGAGCAGCCTCGGACTGATCTAGGTTGCAGATCCTAGAGTACCCCATTTGAAATCTGCTAGGCCACTTTTTCTTTAGTTTTCTTTTTGTTTGCTACTTTCCTCAATTTAAAATGTCCTCAGATGGTAATCCATCATTCTGCCCATTCTTCTACCAAATGTACCTCATAGTAATCGTTTAACTCCAAGATGCTGTGGGCACTGGAATCCTTGAAAATTAACTCCTCTATGGATTCCTCTCTGAGTGCCTCATGGAACAAATTATACAATAAAGAAATTAGTTGTTCACTGAATTTTAAATCCAGCAATTAATTTACTTAATCTCTAACTATTTAGTTAGGCTTTATTGTTCACATTCGATATGCTTAATCTTAAACTCTTCAGAAATAAAACTGAGGGAGACTGCAGATCTGTCTGGTTAATTTAGAATATCCATAAGGCAAGATTCTATAAGAAAATACAATATATTATGTAAATTAAGATTAGCACAATTATTGTATATAGTTCAAATAAATGGAAAGACTAATAATATATCTGATGCCAAGATTAACCTCATCTCCCTATTCAAATTTTTTGACATGGAGTTATAATTTGAGGTTCCAGAGAGTGAAAAAATGTGGTATTCAAAGTTGCTAAATATTTCAGTATCAAATGGTTGGAAGGAAACTTGAGAAGTTATTTCAGGCCACATCTAAAATGTCCCAAGCAAATATAAATGTACATGAATCTTAACCATTAAAGAAGCTCCATATCTTCACAGCTAGAATAAGAGAATGATAGCTCCATCAGACAAGGGAGCTTTACTTTTTATAACATTTCTTGATTGCCCATGACATTCACATGCTAAAGTTTGCCTTTTCAGAATTTATTTTTCCTATTGGCCATTTAGTATTTTATTGCTTTCATACTGATGAGCTTTCAGAGTGTAGACATTGGATTTAAGATTGATTCCATTCCTGAGAGTTCTGCAGAATGTATTCTGTTCTTCCTGATGCCCACTTGGAAACAGGGACACAGAAGTTTCTCCACTTGGAAATAGAATAGAAAAGGACTGAGTATTACAAGGGACAATGTATTAGCCATGAAGAAGAGAGTTGTCCAAGATAAAATATTTTTATTTTACAGAGGATACTAAATATAGTTGATACTTGAAGATTTGCTACTAGGTTGCAGCAGGTTCTTTTTCTCCCCTCCAGTTTAATTAGTTTAGAGTGATAAGAAGGAATTCCAAAAAGACGGCTGTGAAGATTTGTTATTTTAATTAGCCAAGTGTATAAAGAGGAAAACCATCATCTAACATGAAGAAAACTGAAGGCAACTTCAGCAGAATCAAGAAGAGATAAGACCATCTCACCAACAACACCAGGCTAAATTAAGAGTTGTATTGGCTAATGCAGACTCATAAAACAACTGAAATGTTCTCTGCATTTGTACATGAGAAAAGTGCTTTGCAGGTCTCAGATACTGATGTCCCTGCAAAGCAAGTTATCTCATTGACCCTTATGCTGGTCTACTGGAATAACTTCCAATGGTAAGGAAAAACACCATAGCAACTGCCCATCATGTGTGCACTGTATATGCCCATTTATAAATGCCATAGAACATAAATACCATTTAAATTGGAGTAGAATAGGAGTAGAATTTATTATTGTGTTATCAAAGCAAAGCATTTAGAAGTAACTTGGCATTTCTTATGGCTAGAATGTCAAATAGTTCACATGACTTAAACTGAGATTTTATGTGCATAATTTTAGATTGATTATCATAGATATGTTTTTCATATTTGGCCCAGGTTTCCTTTGGCTCCAATGTTTTAAGTGCTTTGTGTGCATGGCTTCTGCTTTAACATTGTGCTGTGTCTATTTTGTGATCTGTTATTAGTATTATCAATTGGAACTCAGGCAAACTTTTACATAAAACGAAGGCAAGAAATGAAAATCGTCAATATCTTTTAACTGTTAACCCAGGCCTGAGGTAGTCTGCATATGCATCTACTCTGCATTTCTAGAGATAGCTGTTTTTCTACCTTCGCTCCCTAATTACACCTTCTGGGAGACAGGAATTTGTACCATTTTGCCCTTCATTTGCATCATCACAGCAACTCTAGCCTTCATGTCCCTTTGCCTGAGAAGTTGCTGGGTTTTGGTTTCTGCACACTGATTATTCAGCCAGGCTCGCCTCTCCTTGGAAGGCTCCAAGGACGTTGCTATTCTTCCTTCGGGCTTACAGCACACACTTGAAAAGACCCATCTTGCCTTCCATCCTGCTCAAACAGTGGTGCATGACATCCTCTCAGCCCAGCTTCACCTTTCTGAAGACTGGAGTATGCCTACATAAGAGCTAAATGCACAGACATCTTGTTGAAGGCTGAATACATCCTGGCATTCACTGGAGAGTTAACCCTTATGAAGCGTGCCTTGCAGCTTACCCATGGGTATGGCTTTCAGAGCAGGTTCATTATTTTCCTTATTTGGCAGAGGTAGTAAGAAATTCAGTGTCTGTCCCAGGGCTATACGACTGTGCTTTTTCAGTGTATGTACATCTAGGGCATTTAATCAGCTACCTGTTTAAAGTGTTGCATTGATCATAAAAGGATAGTTAATCTAGAATATGTTTTTTTTAGCTTATAAATTCCTACATGGAAGTTAGGTGAGACTGCCTTAAAAACCACGGAAGAACTAGCTGCAATTCTGAAGAAATCAGGTTGATGCAGTACAAAATGAAGTCTTCAGGGACTATCAGCTAATTATCTAAAAATTTACATAATGGAAATGGTTAAACTGGATGATTTAACTGAAACATTTAGATTGCTGTGGTTATATATACGTTACCTGAGCAATTCATAGAACTCAAAGCAAAATGTTGATGAAAGCCACATAAAATGCAACTCCCTGTGGGATTTGGTCAGTTATGATGTTCTTACAGTTTGGTTTTTAGGTACTTTTCAGGTTGGATAATTTTCCCACCAAATTCTACTTGACCAGAATAATTTGCTTTGTATTACTAATCATAATTTAAGAAACTTGTCTAATTTGGTCCAGTTTCAACTAATCATAAAACATATTTCCTGAAATTGCCTTCGTCATTGATCAGACTGAATAGGAGAGAATAAAAAGAACTCTTTCAACCTAAGAATGTAACAATGAAAATATCCAGGTCAGCCACAGTGGCTCATGCATATAATCCCAGCACTTTGGGAGGCTGAGGCACGTGGATCATATGAGGCCAGGAATTTGAGATCAGCCTGAGCAACATAGTGAAACCCCGTCTGTACCAAAAATATAAAAATTAACCTGGCATGGTGGCAGGAATCTGTTGTCCTAGCTTCTCAAAAGGCTGAGGTAGGAGAATTGCTTGAGCCTGGGAGGCAGAGGTTGCAGTGAGCCGAGAGCACGCCATTATACTCCAGCCTGGGTGAAAGAGAGAGACCTTGTCTCAAATATACATATATATATACATATATGTATACACTAGAAATGTGTATAAAGTAACATCTAATGAAATTGTTCCAATATATTCTATTTGAATATATACATATATACATAATATATATATATGTATTATATATATATACGTGTATATATATATATGTATTATATATATACGTGTATATATATGTATTATGTATATATGTATATATTCAAATAGAATATAATGGAACAATTTCATTAGATGTTACTTTATTTACATTTCTAGTACACATTAGAGTAGCACCTTTACAAAGAAAATTATAAACTAAGAATACAAAAATCTAGTGCACTATAATGATCTGTAATCACCATTTGGCAAACACACAAATCATCCATGGTCAGAATGTTTGCCACCCCCAACCCTTCCTGCCAACTCAGTTCACATGTTAATTCCTAATCCCCCAAGCAATGGTATTAGCAGGTGGAACCTTTGGGAGATGATTATATCATGAGGATGGAGTCCTCATGAATGAGATTAGTATCCTTATAAAAGAGGCCAAAGATAGTTCTTTTTCTCCCTTCTACTACAGAAGGATATGGCAAGGAGGCACCATTTATGAACTGGGAAATAGGTGCTCACCAGACACCAAATCTGCTAGTGCCTTGATTTGATCTTAGACTTCCTCCTAGCTTACAGAACTGTAGGAGATAACTTCCTGTTTTTAAAAGCTGGCCGGCGGTGGCTCACACCTGTAATCCCAGCACTTTGAGAGGCAAAGGCAGGCAGATCACGAGGTCAAGAGATTGAGAGCATCCTGGTCAACATGGTGAAACCCCGTCTCTACTAAAAAAAATACCAAAATTAGCTGGGCATGGTGGCATGCACCTGTAGTCCCATCTACTCAGGAGGCTGAGGCAGGAGATTTGCTTGAACCTGGGAGGCAGAGGTTGCAGTGAGCCGAGACTGTGCCACTGCACTCCAGCCTGGCACCTGGTGGCAGAACAAGACTCTGTCTCAAAGAAAAAAAAAGCTACCCAGTCTATTTTACCCAGCTCAAATAGACTAAAACATTATCATTTGGTGACATATTTCTTAGAAGTTTCACTGAGATTAAGCAAACAGATAATGGTAAAGGAAAAAACTGATTGCTTAAAGCTAACAAGGTGTTTCAGTGTTTGAAGACAGTTACTGAAGCACAAATAAGGCTTTTATTTTTGTACTAGATATGATCTTTCTTTAAACTGTTATACTATGGGAACTTTCCTAAATATTTTGACTTAAAATACAGTCTTTCTTTCATTAAGTCTTTGCATTTGTTATCACATATTTGATTTTCTGTAGAATGAATTATCATTTTAAGTATATAATTTATAGCCATCCCAGGTAGATTATTAGCTTCTTATATAGAGGAACAGGGAGTTAGGTAGAGATAGAGAAAGACATTCTATTTACCTTCCAAAGATAACTTTCTGGGTATACTTTCATCACTGTACCTCACACAAATCAACCCCATACCTGGAGCTTGTTTAACTTTTTCTCAGACATTCAGGGTAGGACAGTGGGAAATCACTAGGTTTAGATTAAGTGATGTTAATTACATATTAAAGAAAAACTTTAGGAAACTACAGATGGCTAAAACCTAGAAATGAGAAGATACATTGAATTCAATATTTATATGTAATTTTGGGAATGAAAATGTTAGTAAAGACATATCTACATATATCTCATGGTGAGAAAATTTTTGTAAATTTATTTTTCCACTGATTGAAACCTATATTCTAGAAGCATTGGTTACTGAACATTAACCAGTAGGATAAAGGTTAAATTTTGGTATATCATTAAAATGGAAAGCTACAGAGACTTAGAAAAATGAGGTTATTGTGTTTATACTGATATGAAACTATGTCTGTGATATATTGTCAAATGAAATTGTTTACATAGATAATCCCATTTGATTAAAAAAATCACTTATACAATTGTTATAATATGGAAACTACAAGGGCATATGAGGACACTAATAACTCAGGTTTTTGTTTTGTTTTGTTTTGTTTTTGGTAGTCAGTTAAGTCTTCCCAGAAGGCATATCTAAGCCAAGATGTAAAATATGGATAGGAGGTAAACTGATAAAATTAAGACAAGGTAGGAAAAGTATTCTAGAAAGACATAAAAATGGACTAAATTTGAATATTTGAGAAATCAAAAGAAGTCAGAAGACAGCAGAATATAAGCAAGCAGTGTAAAAGTTGAGCCTGAGGGTAAACAGAGGCAGATTATGGAGTATAGACCTTGTTAAAGATTTAGGCTTTGATTCTAAGAGCCTCTGAAGGGATTTTTTTTTCAAGCAGACAAGTGACATAATAAAACACAAGTCAGAAATATCATTGTGCCTGCTACCTAGACAATAGATTGGAAAAGCAAGATTAGAAAAATGGAGAACATTTTTGAAGAGTTTATAATAATCTAGGCAAGAGACAGTTCTGACCTACATTACAGTATCACCAGTAGTGTGAAAATAAACTGCTTTAATTTATGAACTATTTAGGAGATAGAACTATAAGCCATTTACTGAGACAGGAAACTCAGAAAGAGGAGAGGTTTTTCAGGAGTAGATGAGGAATTAAGCTTAGTACACTGAGATTGAGGTGCCCATAGCATATACTCATGGAGGTGGACAGTGGACAAATGGAAAGATGAATGTAAATTCAGGACAGGCCTCTAAACTGGTTGCATTTATTTGCGATTATGAGCATCTGGGTTGTAGTGGGAATCTGAGCTTACACAGGGAAATAGCAAAGTGATAAGAGTAGAACCTCAGTAGGTTACTGAAGAATAGCAAACTTGGGGGGCCTAGACAAAGAAGAGAACTTACCCAAAAAGAATGGAAGCCCAAAGAATAAACCAGGAAGTTACATAATCAAAATAAGTTAACACTTTGGTAACCTTTAGCAATTAGTCCCAGCCAACCATGGAACTGGATGCATCGTGAGGTCATTAGTTCTCTAGTCATTGGAAAGCTTCCAGTGAAAGTCTACACTTAATCTTCTGTAATACCACAAAAAAGATTTTTATACTGAGCAACAGTTTAGCCTTAATGTCCTCAATGGGATTTTTTTTGTCTTTTTATGGCTTTTGCTGAAACCCTGTAATATCTAAATCACAATGTAGAGTTTATGGGAATGACAGATCCCTGTTGTTCCCCTTCCAGTCAGCTCACTTAAAAAGAACACAAAGGTCAGATCTCAAGTAAATGGTTTGTCTCAGGCTGGCCCCGTTCCATGAACCCAGTGTTTTCACACAACCTGCAGGCAGGTGAACATAAAAACCTTTCACAGACACAATTTGTTTATCTGGCATTAGCCAAAACCTATTTCTATTTGCTTGTTCTAACCTACCATATACTACTCTCACCTTCCCTAATTCTTCAACCCTCTGTTTTCTTCAGTAATTCGGATCCTCATATTTTCTGCTATTGGCTGATGATTAACAGACATCCTTTCCTGGCCCATCTTTGGTATTATTCTCTTTCTTGAACATGATCTCTTTACTTTACCTCTATTATTACTTAATGCAAGACAAACTACTATAAGAAATAAACTCCTGAAATTTCAGAAGCTTAACTTCAAATAAGTTTGTCCCTTGCTCACTTAATAGTCAGACAGCTTACTTCAGCATGCTGACACACAGGCTCAGGCCCTTTCCCCTCTGTCGCTCTGTTATCCTCAAGGGACACAGACACTAGTAGGAGGGCAAAGGGAGTAATAACTCTACACTAAGCAAGGATGAGCGTGGAATTTTGGCCACAACCAAATGAATTTGGTACAAACTCCACCAGAAAAAAAAAAATATGTATGCATTTATAGACCAATTCTCAGTATCCATTGGTTGAAGTCTCTGGGGCTTCAACCAATTCTAACACCCAGCCTGCCATAGGTGTGGACACAAATGTTTTTATCTTCATGCAAAGAAATATAGATGCTGGTAGCTTGAAATCAAGGACAATGTGCTTTAAATGGTCTATTTCAGTGGACTACAAGTGAAATATTGACACTAACTGCTACAACATCTTATCATTTTCACTCATAATTTCTATAGGTTAATGCTAGCTGCTAGCATATAAGCTATAAAACATCAGTGGCTTAACACAATGAAGTTTATTCACACTTATATAAAGAAGCAATACAGTGCTTCTAATTGATGGGCACCTTTCCTCCATTTGTTGGTTTCAGAGAGTGATACTCCTATCATCTTTTGGCACAACTATCTTACAGTGCTTTGAATTTTCAGCACTCAAGCAGTGGAAAAGGAAAGTATGTAGTGAGAACATTCATGTGATTCAGAAGTGACCTACATCATTTTTGTTCACATTTCATTCCCAAGCACCTGTTACATGGTACCACATAGAAACAACAGGATCTGAGAAATGTAGTCTGAGACTGGGCAGTTGCTCTCCAGAAATGATTCAGAGATATGGATTGCCAAGCCATGAAATCACATGTAAAAGAAACTTCTACTTTGAACACTGAGATGAGGGACTATCAGAAAAGCCCACATAGAATTGAATTGGATCCAAATTTGTCCTGAACCCTTTGAGCACAATGACCTTGAACTCAGGACACAGTAACACTTGATGCAATTGAGACTCTTCCATGAAAGAAATCGAAATAGCTACGCAAACACATTTTTCAAAGTTGTGTGAATGAGCATTGCTCTGCATACTTGTTCTAAACCTTGAAGCAGAATATTATACACAGAACTGAATTTCCATATGTGGAAACTGTAAAATTGTTATTTGCAAGTCATGTTCATTTGTAAACCAGAAACCTGCCAGCAATGCACCCAAAATTCATTTGTAGCTGCTATTTATAGCAATATCAGCATTCAAGTTTTATGTAAAAATAGCAGTGAAGCTACTGGTGTAATAGTGGCTATAACATCTTTACTCATTCATACATGAATGTTTATTTGCTCTTTGTAGAAATATATATTACGATCTATATTTAATATTAGATAGAAAAAAAATGGTGAGGAGGCCTAAGAAAAAGGTCAAGGTCAAATATCTATAATTGCCATCATGTCAATAAAAGTAAAGAGACTTGCATGCTCAGATGCCACTTCTTTTCTAACCATAACCATAATCATAACCATAAACCATAAACCATAACCATATCCAGAACTTCTCAGTGAAACTGGCCACACAGTATAACCTGGAAGCACCTCAAATACAGTGCTTGGCAAACAATTCCCAAACAGTTCACATAAAGGGCCAAGGAATTGTCCACCTACATAATTTTGGAATAAATTATAGATAGTTGTTTTTGTCCAGACATTTCCTTTCTTAAGCCAACTATACTTTTATAATTAGATATAGAGTAAAGAGAAATTTCCAGTTTTAGCTCTAATATGTAAAGATCTTGAAAGTTGTCACTCTCAGTCATCCTTACAAGAACAACAATAGTAAAAAAAAAAAAACCTATAACATCTAAAAATCAATAATTTTAACCCATCAGAGATCTAAGTTTCCAGGGCAAATTGCCACCTCAAAATCTGAAGAGGAACATGCATCCAAGAGAGATCCAAGACTGAAATACACTTCCTTAGAACAGGAGCTGCTGCAGTCATAAGCTAGTCAGAACATTCAATGGTAAATTTGACAAATTGCTGAATGTGGACTAAGGTGAATGTGAGAAACTCCTGGGCGGTCCAGTCTTAAGGGAGCTTCACATTTTCCCAGGTTTTCCCTCTAGGAACTCCTAAGCTTCTCACAGGGAGGATCTAAAAAAGACTGTGAACTACACCAGGAGCCTTCTCCATAATGAATGCCTACTCTACAGGGAAAAGAACATCACCATAGCACAATTCTGAAACTTTATCCTAACTAGGAGAAGAAAATAAGTCCCTACTTCACCCCACTCCAGGTTTTTCTGTCTCATTTGAGGAGTAAGACTGAAAAATGGTAAACAGGAGACAGGGCTTCAGGGGAATACATTTATTAGGAACAGTGCAGTAGGAAAAAGGAGAAAAAACACTACATCACTGGAAAAGGGATAGAAACTGTTATGTAGGCTACAACTCTGAGACACAGATCCACTACAAGACTGAGTCTTAATTACAACATAGAATGCCCCTCCCTCCACACCGTGGTTATACTGACTATGCTCTGGTTTAATAATATTTGACTATGGCTGAAAGAGCTATAAAGCACAGACTCTCTCCTAGAGCAATGCCCAGGAAAACTCCAAAACTAAAAGGGAAGACAAAAACAAAGACACTAGAGGAGTTTTAAGCCTCTAGTATCTACAGCTGCAATGAACATTAAACACAACTTAAATCCTAACCAAATTAATGTAAACTTTCACACTAAAGGCCTATTTACCTTACTTCCTATTACCCAATACAGCATATCCAAATTCTACAAAAAATTATAAATTATGCCAAAAAGCAAGAAAAAATGACCTGAAAAGACAAAGCAAGCACTAGAACTAAATTCAAATAAAGAAGGCAGAGCAAAATGGTGGAACAGAAGCCTACATAGTTCATCCCTGCTGTAGGAACACCAAATGTTAACAACTGTTGCATACAGAAAAGCACTGTCAAAAGAACCAAAAAGTAGGGTGAACAATCAACATACAAAAATCAGCAGCATTTCTATATGTCAACTGTGAACAATCTGAAAAAGAAATCAAAACAGTAATATCGTTTACAATAGCTGCATATAAAATAACATACCTAGGAATAAACTTAACCAAAGAAATGACAGATCTCTATAATGAAAACTATAAAATACTGATGAACAAAGTTGAGGAGAACCCCAAAAATCGAGGATATGTCATGTCCATGAATTGGAAGAATCAATCCTATTAAAACATTCATACTACCCAATCTTATTAAAACATCTGTACAGATTCAACATAAATCTTACCTAAATGCCAATGAAATTCTTCACAGAAATAGGAAAAAAATAGTTCTAAAACCTATATGTAACCACAATAGACCCAGCATAACCAAAGCTATTATGAGCAAAAAGAACAAAACTGGAGGAATCACATTACTTGGTATCAAATGATACTACAGAACTATAGTAATCAAAACAGCATGGTACTGCCACAAAAACAGACACATAGACCAATGGAGCAAAACAGAGAACCCAGAAACAAATCCACACACCTACAGTGAACTCATTTTTGACAAAGGTGCCAAGAACATACTTTGGAAAAAGACAGTCTCTTCAATAAATAATGTTGGGGAAAATGGATATGCATACACAGAAGAATGAAACTAGATCCCTATCTGTCACCATATACAAAAATCAAATCAAAATTGAAGACTTAAACCTAAGACCTCAAACCATGAAACTACTACAAGAAAACATTGGGGAAACTCTCCGGGATATTAGTTTGGGCAAAAATTTGAGTAATATTCTGTAAGTAGAAGCAACCAAATCAAAGATGAACATATAAGCTACTTTAAAAGCTTATATAGGAAAAGGAAACAATCAAAAAAGTGAAGAGACAACCCACAGAATGAGAGAAAATATTTGCAAACTACCCATCTGACCAGGGATTAATAACCAGAATATATAAGGAGCTCAAACAACTCTATTGGAAAAAATCTAATAATCCACTTAAAAATGGGGAAATAATTTGAATAGACATTTCTCAAAAGAAGACACACAGATGGCAAACTGGCATATGAAAAGGTGCTTAGCATAACTGGTCATCAGAGAAATGCAAATCAAAACTACTATAGATTCACATCATCCCAGTTAAAATGGCTTTTTATCTAAAAGACAGGTGTATTGTTCCTTGTTCACACTGCTGATAAACATATACCCAAGACTGGGAAGTAAAAGAGGTTTAATTGGACTTACAGTTCTACATGGTTGGGGAGGCCTCATAATCATGATGAGAGGGAAAAGACACTTCTTACACGGCAGCAGCAAGAGAAAATGAGAGAGAAGCAAAAGCAGACCCCTGATAAACCCATCATACCTTGTGAGACTTATTCACTATCACAAGAGTAGCACGGGAAAGACTGGCCCCTATGATTCAATTACCTCTCCCTGGGTCCCTCCCACAACAGTGTGGGAATTCTGGGAGCTAGAATTCAAGCTGAGATTTGGGTGGGGACACAACCAAACCATATCAATAGGCAATAACAAATGCTGATGAGGATACAAAGAAAAGGGAACTCTTGCACACTACTGGAGGGAATGTAAATTAGTAAACCACTATGAAGAACAGTTTGGAGGTTCCTCAAGAAACTAAAAGTTGAGCTACCATATGAATATGATCCATCAATCCCACTGCTGGATATACACCCAAGAGAAAGGAAATCAATATATCAAAGAGATATCTGCATTCCTATGCTTGTTGCAGCACTGTTCACAATAGCCAAGATTTGGGAGCAACCTAACTTTACATCAATAGATGAATGGATAAAGAAAATGTGATACATATACACAATGAAGTACTATTCAGCCATAACAAAGAATAAGATCCTGTCTTTTGCAACAACATAGATAGAACTGGAGGTTGCAATGTTAAGTGAAATAGTCCAGATACAAAAAGACAAACATTTCATGTTCTCACTTATTGTGGTATCTAAAAACCAAACCAAATGAACTGATGGAGATAGACAGTAGAAGAATGGTTGCCACAGGCTGGGGTGGCAGGTAGGGAGAGTGGAGGGGAGATGGGGATGTTAATGGGTACAAAAAGATATTAGAATGAATAAGAACTAGTATTTGATAGCACAACAGAGTGACTGTAGTCAATAATAATTTAATTGTACATTTTAAAATAACTAAAAGAGTATAATTAGATTCTTTGTAACACAAAGGATAAATGCTTGAGAGGAGGGATACCCCATTTTTCATGATGCGATTACTGTGCATTGCATGCTTGTATCAAAATATCTCATGTATCCCATAAATACATGCATTTACTATGTAACCACAACATTTAAAAATGAACAACTTAAAAATAAACATATAAATAAACTCAAATAAAATATAAATATTGGAATTATCAGAGAGGGAATTTAAAATAACTATATTTCATATGTTAAGGGCTCTAATGGAAAAAGTAGACAAGATTCAGGAATAAATGGATAATATAAGCAGAAAGATAAAAAAATCTGAAGAATAATCAAAAAGAAATACAGACATACCTTGGAAATACTATGGGTTCAGCTCTAGACAACCATAATAAAGTGAATATCATAATAAAGTGAGTCACATGAATATTTTGCCTTCTCAGAGAATGTACAAGTTACATTTACATTGTACTGTAGTCTGTTCAGTGTGCAATAGGAATTAGTTCCACAAAAAGTACCTTAATTTCAAAAGACTTTATTGTAAAAAAAAAATCACACACTTTATTGCTAAAATGCTAATGATCATCTGAGCCTTCAGAGAGCCATAATCTTTTCGCTGGTGGGGTCTTGCCTCCATATGGATGGCTGCTGACTGATCAAGATGGTAGTTGCTGGAAGTTGGGGTGGCTGTGGCAATGTCTTAAAATAAGACAACAGTGATGCTTGATATGTTGATTGACTCTTCCTCTAAGAAAAGATTTCTCTGTAGCATGTGATGTGTTTAATACCATTTTACTCGCAGAACTTTTTTCAAAATTGGAGTCAATTCCCTCAAGTTTTTCCACTACTTTATCAACTAAGTTTAGGTAATATTCTAAATTCTTTGTTGTAATTTCAATACCATTCACTGCATCATAAGTAGATTCTAGCTCAAGAAAACACTTTCTTTGCTCATCTATAAGAAGCAATTCCTCCTCCTATCAAGTTTTGTCATAAGATTAAAATAACTGACTCATTACTTCAGGCTCCACTTCTACTTCTAGTTCTTCTATTTTCACATCTGTAATGACTTCCTCCAATAAAGTATTGAATCCCTCAAACTCATCCATGAAGATTAGAATCAACTTTTTCTAAACTCCTCTTAAGGTAGATCTCTTGCCTCAAAAGGTGACAAAGTTTTTCACTTGAACACTTAGAGGTCATTGTAGGGTTATTAGTTGGCCTAATTTCAGTATGTGTCTCGAGAAATAGTGAGGTACCAATAAACTTGCTCAAGACAGGATTGCCAAAATCTTTCAATCTGTAAAAAATGCAATAACTGCTACATGTAATAAATTGAAGCACAATAAGATAAAGTATACCTGTACTAGAAATTTAAAACACAATCGCAGAAATGAAATGTACCTTTGGTAGATTCATCAGGAGATTTAACACAGCTGAGGAAAGAATTAATGAACTTGAAAATAGGTCAATAAAAAACTTCCTAAACTGAAATGCAAAGAGAGAAAGAATAAATCAATAATAATAATACAACATTCATTCAACAAATGCAGGACAATGTTAAAAGGTATAATATATGCATCTTTGAAATACAATTCAAGAAGAAAGAATGAAGTATCTCTAGTAATAATGGCTGATAAGTTTTAAAAACTAATAATTGACACAAAACCACAGATTCAAGAAGCTCCAAAACATGACCCAGGATGTCTACCAAAAATAAATAAACAAAATGCCCCCCACTACACACACACATACACACACACACACAAAAAAAAAAAATTAAAGAAAAAAAAATGAGGATAGCAAGAGACAAAAATAGCTCTTACCTAAAGAGAAACATAGACTTCTCACCAGGAACCATATAAACAAGAAAAAAATGGAAATAGATCTTTAAAGTACTGAGAAAAAAAGAAGCAACTTAGAATTCTATATCCATCAAAATTATCCTTAAATGGAAAAGGAAAAATAAAAACTGAGGGAATTCATTACCAGAAAGACTGCATTGAAAAAAAAATAGGTTAACAGAAATTCTACAGTTAGAAAAAAAATCACTAGTTATAAAACAGAGATCTTTAAAAAGAAAATAATGTCAGAGCATTACAGAGTGTATGACAAAAGGTAAAATATTTTATTTTTATAATTTTAATTTGTCTAAAATATAACTGTTTAAAGCAAAAATAATAATATATTCAATAACTATAGCATATGGATAAGTAAAATTAATGACAGCCACACCACACGGGATGAGAAATAATTGGAAATATTCTGTATTAAGGTACCTGTACTACACATAAAACAGTATAATGTTATATAAAGGTAAACAGATAAATGAAGAGCAGAGAACACAAACACTATCTCAGCCATATGACTGTGGTTAACATTAACAATGATAAGTCATGTTGACAGCATGACTTGATACAAGATAATGAGAAGACATTTTCAGCCTTCCTCCCCAAGACCCATAACTCCACAAACATGCTACAAGATACCTAATTAGCAGTGCTCAAAACTATCAAGATCTTCCAAAGCAAGGAAAGTCTGAGAAACTGCCACAGTCCAGTGGAGTCTTCTGGGTGGGATCCCAGGACAGAAGATGAACATTAGACAAAAAACAAAAAAAGCTGGATGAAGTATGAGTTTGGATTAATAATATATCAATATTGGTTTATTAGTTATGGCAAATGTACTCTACTAATAGGAGGTGTTAACAAGGTGCTAACCATTGAATATAAAGATAGATGAGAATTCTCTATACTATTTTTATCAATTTTCTGTAACTCTAAGACTATTCTAAAACATAAAGCTTATTTTAAAAAATAAAATGAGCTTACTTGGTGATATCTTCACCAAAAAAAAATATCTAGAAAGCTAAAAGTCAATATTTGGCCCTGAGTTAGAAAGCATCAGAGCCAGTTAGAATTCAAAATAATAGCTATTTTTAGACTCTTGCTATAATATTTATGTAACTTATGAAATGTAAGATTTTCTACTAATAGTATCTACTTCATTGTGTTGACATTTGTGAAAGGTGAGTTGCACTCTCTGACAGATACAGCCATGCCCTGTGCTTGCATGAAAGAATAACACAGCACTGGCTTCTGGACAAACGTGGGCTCCCTGGGCCTAGACTTACGATAAGCCTGTGCTCCCTGGATCCCTCAGATCAATTGCTGTTTCTTCTTTCAGGCATCATACCTGACCTGTGATCCCTAAACAAATGACCACCACCTACTTTAGATACTCCATGGAGAATAACTTTGTTAATTAATACAATATTCATTGAATGAATAGGAATAAGAAATTAGAAATAGTCATTTTTATTATATTATATTTATATTTTATTTTGTGACAGGGTCTCATTCTGTTGCCCAGGCTGGAGTACAGAGTCATGATCACAGTTCATTGCAGCCTAACCTCCGAGGCTCAAGTGATCCTCCCATCTCAGCAACCCTGGTAGCTGAGACCGTAGGCATGCATCACCACACCCAGCTAATTTTTCTCTTCTTTCTTTCTCTCTTTCTCTTTATTTCTTTCCTTCTTTCTTTGTTTCTCTCTTTGGCTCTTTATTTCTTTATTTTCTTTCCTCCTTCCTTTCTTTCCCTCCCTCCCTCCTTCTCTCCTTTCTTTCTTTCTCTTTCCTTCCTTCCTTCCTTTCTCTTTCTTTCTCTCTCTTTTCTTTTCTTCTTTTTGTTTCTTTTCTATTCTTTTTTTTTTTGTGTAGAGACAGGTTCTGCCATGTTGCCCACACTGGTCTCAAACTCCGGGACTCAAGTGATCCACTTACCTCAGCCCACTCCCAAAGTTCTGAGATTACAGACATGAGCTCCTGCATCCATACATATATTTTTAATAATTAAAATCTTAGCAAAGAAATTCCACTTGGAAAAAAATATGCAACAACTCAAGTGCTGAAGAAGACCTTATAATTGAAAGCTATAATTCCCTTGTCATACCTCATTCTAGCCCTACTTTTCAGTAGGAACCATGTCTAATTCTTATATGTGTTTCTCTTTTTGTTCTTTTGGTAGGGAATATGGATTTCATCTCAGAACCAAATCTTTCAAGAAATCTAGAATAAGGCATAGCACTAGAGAGTGTGCATTCTGAAGGCTGGGGTCTGCACATAGGTAATCCAGAGAATGCCCACCGAAGCCTCACTGTCCATCCCACCTTCTAGCTCAGTCCCACAGAGCCAGCTCATTGTAGGACCCCCAAAAGGAGGCAGGAAATGAGCACTCAGGGTTATCCAGATATTGTCTCATCAATCTGCCACTTCTTAGATGAAATTTAATCATGGATCACTATACTCCTTCCCTTACATACACTCTCAACTACCTTGTCTTCTCCAACCTAAAGTCCTGATTAGAATCAATTGCCTATCTACTGCAACTCTACTGCTAGGTGCATTTGTAGAAAACAGACAATTCTATCCACTGGTCTCACTCAATTCATTACCATTTCCCTCAGATGGACCCACAATGCTGCTAGGCCATGACACATGTCCCTGGGCCATGTACCTGCTGCTCTCTAAAGACAACACTTTTCAAACTTTACCTTCCTTTTCAAACATTCAATATTTTCACCACTATCTTAGCCTAGATTCTGCAGAAAACAGAACTGGAGGGAACAGCTTACATTATGGTGCTAACATTTTATTGAGTATTAAAATCTCAGGAAGCAAAAATGACAGGAAAGGCGAGGGAAGCAAATGTTCCGGGCATGGCTATAGCTTTGTGACAAGCATAGCGGATTGATTATGCTGAACTGCCAAAGAGTTTAGGGAGGATAATTTGTTGGCTGGCTCCCTTCTCCCAGGGGATATTCACTACAGGGCATCAACTCCCCTGTACTTCCAGGTTGCACCTTTAGTTCCTCCAGCAGCCCATGGGGAATGCAATACAACACTGCATTAGCACATCCAGAGTGTGTGTCACAGCAGGATGAGCAAGTGCACATGTAAGGACATCAAGCTGATCCCAGGGTGTCTTCTGCTTCAACACCAAGGGGAAAGCACAGGATCAGTAATGAGAGGCTCTCAGGGTAGGTGAGGTAAGGACTTATCATATTGGGTCATCATGTCAAACTGTGAGCTGCAGCATTCGTGGCAGTCACAATGATTTGGCTTCATGACCTTGGAAACAAACAATGAAACTCCTTGCTAGAGCTGCTTAGAACAGAAATCAGAAAAAAAACATGGATCTGGAGGCAGCCTATATACCGAGTTCTGTACAATCACCTTTACTGTCAGTTTATGGTCTTGCTTGCCAGTTCACAGAGAAAACTGAAGCAAGCAAAAAGGAACATCTTTAAGCTTCCTCGTCCACAGTTGCCAACCTACTAACATCTGTGCCTGTAAACTCTGCCTCCCCTTCTGTTACAATGAATAGAACGTTTCAGCTCCCAGCTAAGGTCACTCTCTCATTGTTCAGAAGATTTCATTTTATCTCCTTCCTCAAGGACATTTCTTTTCTTTAAATTTAAATTTCTTAATTTTTAATTGACAAAAATTATGTGTATATATATATGTGTGTGTATATATATGTGTGTGTGTGTGTGTGTGTGTATATATATATCTTGTGAACGTCTTGTTTTAAAATTTGTAAACATTGTAAAATGGCTTAATCAAGGTAATTAGCATATACATTATCTCACAAACTTTTTTTTTAATTTTATTTTTTATTGCATTTTAGGTTTTGGGGTACATGTGAAGAACATGCAATATTGTTGCATAGGTACACACTTGGCAGTGTGATTTGTTGCCTTCCTCCCCTTCACCTATATCTGGCATTTCTCCCCATGCTATGTGGTGAGAACACTTAAAATCTATTCTCTTAGCAATTTTCAGGAATACAATTCATTGTT
>CAUYQU010073720.1:0-12952 GCA_963574635.1 Cheracebus regulus | reverse complement strand
TCTACTGGACCCTGCCAAACAGATTTCTCAAGCTGTTGGACCAATACATTCCCACCAGCAATGCAGGACCACTCCTATGGCTTGACTATCCTCAGTACTTACTTTTTAAAAAAAATTATTATACTTTAGGTTCTGGGGTACATGTGCAGATCATGCAGGATTGTTGCATTGGTACATACATGACAAGGTGGTTTGCTGCCTCCATTCCCCCATCACTTATCTGGCATTTCTCCCCATGTTATCATTCCCAACCTCCCCCCACAACACTGTTCCTCCCAATGGGTATTCTTTTATCCTTCACCCCCTTCCCACCCTTTCCCCATGAGTCCCCAAAGTCCATTGTGACATTCTGATGCTTCTGCATCCTCATAGCTTAAGCTCCAACTTATGAGTGAGAACACACCACGTTTGGTGTGTGTGTGTATGTGTGTGTGTTTGTGTGTCAGTTTCTTTACCCACTCACTAACTGATGGGCATTTGAGTTGGTACCACATTTTTGCAACTGCAAATTGTACTGCTATAAACATTCATGTGCAAGTACCTTTTTCATATAATGACTTTTTTTTCCTTTGAGTAAATACCTAGTAGGGGGATTGCTAGATCAAATTGTATTTCTACTTTTAGTTCTTTTATGAATCTCCATAATGTTTTCCATAGTGGTTGTACTAATTTACATTCCACTAACAGTGTAGATGTGTTTCCTGTTCACTGAATCCATACCAGCATCTATTATTTTTTTATTTTGATTATTGTCATTCTTGCAGGAGTAAAGTAGTATCACATTGTAGTTTTGATTTGCATTTCTCTGACCATTAGTGATGTTAGGCATTTTTTTCCTGTTTTTCGGCCATTTGTATATCTTCTTTTGAGAATAGAGAACCCAGAAATAAAGTCAAATACTTACAGCCAACTGATCTTTGACAAAGCAAACAAAAACATAAGGTGGGGAAAAGACACCCTATTCAACAAATGGTCCTGGAATAATTGGCAAGCAACATGCAGGAGAATGAAACTGGATCCTCATCTCTCACCTTATATAAAAATAAACATAAGATGGATTAATGACTTGAATCTAAGACCTTGAAACTGTGAAAATTCTAAAAGATAACATAAGAAAAGCCCTTCCAGACATTGGCTTAGGCAAGGATTTCATGGCCAAGAACCCAGAAGCAAAAGCAATAAAAACAAAGATAAATAGCTGGGACTTGATTAAACGAAATAGCTTTTGAATCGCAAAAGGAACAGTCAGCAGAGTAAACAGACAACCCACAGAGTAGGAGAAAATCCTCACAATCTATGCATCTGACAAAGGACTAATGTCCAGAATCTACAGCGAACTTTAACAAGTTTACAAAGACTAATATCCAGAATCCATAACAAACTAACAAATTTACAACAACAAAAAAATCCCATCAAAAAGTGGGCTAAGGACATGGATAGGCAATTTCCTTAGTTGCTTTTCTACTTATCTGTAGATGTCACCCACATACTAATAACCCCATGTTTATACTGTCGTCCAAGTGACTTTCTTACTGAAATTCAGACTGCTTAACAGATGACTCTAACCTAATGTCAATAAACACCTAGACCTCAGCATATTGGAAACGGAAATCATTTTCTTCTTACCTAACTAGTCCTTTGTTTCATTTCTTGGTTAAATCTACCAACTTTTAGCTATTTATCACAGTAAAAATGTTAAGAATAAGGTCCAACTCTATTCTCTCTCGTCTTCAATATTTTGAGAATTTGACTTTCTAAAGTGATCAAAATTCCATCTGTCTCATTTCCATGTATTTTAGCTGACAGCACTCTGGTTCAGGTCACCATCATCTCATTTGTTGGTTACTGCAATATTGTAGTCTCCTAACAGAAGTCTTTATCTGCAAAATTACTTATCTTTTATCCACATTCAATATATTCACACTAGTAAACTTTCTAAAACAAAATCTGAAATTTCCATGTCTTTTGAGAGTATACAGTTGCCATTTCATGTCTACCAACCTCCCCTCCTGTAGTTTATACAAATTTATAGTTTTGACTCACCTTAATTTTGCCTCCTAGGAAAATATTTTTCTATCTTCCTGAATATTTCCTGTATTTCAAACCTAATCCTTATCCTTTGTTACTATCTTTGTGACATTTCAAATCATTCTCTTAGGTATCTAAATTATCATGATCATCATCATCATCCCTACCACTATCATTGCTACCATAAAAGTGTGTATTCATAGCATCATGTTAAGCAACACATATACATGACGCTATTACCCTGAAGTTATTTATGTCGTAAAAACTGAGGTTTAAAAGGATAAAAAATTTGACTAACATTACTAAGTTAGGATGCAGTAAAGAAAATGGAAAATTTAAACTTTGATTTAGAACCTATCATAGTGCCTTAGTCTAGAATACCACTTCTGTATTTTTCATATACAGATTGTATTACATATAGCACTTAATATTGTATTTGTTATGTAAATATTTATAAATTATCATTGAAAAATAAAAATTTCTCAAGAATAAAGACTTTAATATATTTGTGTGTGTTTATCTAGCATCTGACAAAGTTTCTGACAATTTATAGCTATATCTCTTATAACTAACATTGAAAATAAAAATATAAATGACAAATGTATGAAAAGCATATATGTGAATGAAAATCAACATTAGAATAAAATCTGTACCTTTCAAATTTTACTTAGAGTTTCCAGTTAATTTTACTAAGATAATTCTGAGAGTTTTCTTTTAACCTGAAAATATTAGCAAAATTAATAGAAAAAAGATCATAATCTCAAAAATATTAAAGAAAAATAGGATATTATTTTTATAAGAATTAGAACATGCCATTAAAAATGAGAATGAAGAAAATGATGACACAATACCAAGAAAAATAGATCATGAGGAAAGCAAGAAAAACACAGAAATAATCACTATTATTATGTAATTTTCATCTTCAATTATTGAAGAAATATTTTTAAATATTTATTTTAGGTATCTAAGGTAGTAATCAGTGTTCTCCAAAGAAAGACAACCTATAGAAAATATACAGATCTGAAAGGTATATGATGAACAGATAGAATGAGATTTATTTTATAATACTGGCTTATGTGATTATGGAGGTTAAGAAGTCCCATTATTTGTCCTTATATGTCCATGTTGTAAACTCATGAAGACGTTTTGTATGGTTCAAAGGCCTGAGAGCCAGAAAGCAAATGATGTAGATTGCAGTCTAAAGTCCTGAGAAAAAAGATCCCTCAAGGAAGGAGACTAATAACTCAGATGAAACTGTAGGCAGAGTGGGAATCCAACCTCCCTCCACCTTTTTGTTGTGTTCATGCCTTCAACTGATTGAGTAATGCCTACTCACCTGTTTGAGCAAATTGTGCTTTACACAGACATACCCAGAAATAATGTTTAATCCTTCAACTAGGCATCATGTGGCCCAACTAAATTGACACATGAAACTAAATATCATGGCCAGTCACAGTGGCTCCCCACTTTAATCCCAGCACTTTGGGAGGCTGAGGAGGGCAGATCAGGAGGTCAGAAATTCGAGACAACCCTGGCCAACATGGTGAAACCCCATCTCTATTAAAAATACAAAAAAATTCGCTGGGCACTGTGGCAGGCACCTGTAATCCCAGCTACTTGGGAGTCTGAGACAGGAGAATCACTTGAACCTAGGAGGCAGGGGTTGCAGTTAGCTGAGATTGAGCCATTGCACTCCAGCTGCAGCCACAGAGAGACAAAGTTTAAAAAAAAACAGCTAACGATTATAATAGATTTTTAATTTTTTAAAAGAGTTCCTAATATTCTATTATTCTCCTCCTTAAATTTATTTCATTGAAATCATTAGAATTATAGACAAAAGTTTACATTCACAAATGATAATTTTGGTATTACACATAATTATAAAAATAAGAAAAAACTAACATTTCAACAATCTAGATACATAAAAATTTATTATGTATTCTCATACAAACAATAAGTCAAATTACAAAAGTGAATAATTTTAAGTTCATTATTCTATTAATAAAAATACTCTTATTTTTTATTTCTATTAATAAAATGTTTCCACAGAAATCTTCTTCTAACTATATCTGATTAAAATTATTCAGTCCAAAAAACATGATTTAAAAGTGGGTGAAGAATATGAACAGATATTTTTCAAAAGAAGACATTTATGTGGCCAACAAACATATGAAAAAATGCTCATCATCATTGGTCATTAGAGAAATGCAAATCAAAACCACATTGAGATACCATCTCATGCCAGTTAGAATGGCGATCATTAAAAAATCTGTAGACAACAGATGCTGGAGAGGATGTGGAGAAATAGGAACACTTTTACACTGTTGGTGGGAGTGTAAATTAGTTCAACCATTGTGGAAGACAGTGTGGCGATTCCTCAAGGAGCTAGAAATAATAGAAATTCCATTTGACCCAGCAATCTGCTGGGTATATACCCAAAGGATTATAAATTGTTCTATTATAGAGACACATGCACATGTAAGTTCATTGTGGTACTGTTTACAATAACAAAGACCTGGAACCAACCCAAATGCCCATCAAAGAAAATATTTTACATATACACCATGGAATACTATAGAGCCATAAATAATGAATAGTTTCCTTTGTAGAGACATGGATGAATCTAGAAACCATCATTCTCAGCAAACTGACACAAGAACAGATAACACATATATGTATATATATATGTACACACACACACACATATACATAGGTTTTCTATGTGTGTGTGTGTGTGTGTGTGTGTGTGTGTATATATATGTATATGTATATACGCACATGTATCCCACAGCCCAGAGTAAAATTTTTAAAAAATTGCCTAAAATTTTACAAATACTCTATGGAAACAAACAAAAATGATAAATGAAAATTTAAAAAATAAAAACTTGAAACATATTCAACAAATGTCCCACTGCCTATGGTAATCTGGTATGATTTTTATACTGTATATTTTTCTATTTTCCAAATGTTTCATTGTATTGTTTTAACCAAAATAAACATTGTTAATAATTTATATTTACATTAAACCTCATAAAATTATCCAAACATGATATCCAAGATCAAAATTAAAAATTTAATTAAATATATATATATATATATAATTTTTTTTAAGAGACATGGCCTAACTATGTTGCCCAGGCTAGACTCAGAATCCTGGGCTCAAACCACGCTTCTCTCCTAAACTCTGGAGTAGCTGAGACTACAGGTGCCCAACACCCCAATAAACTTGCATTTTAAACATAATTACAATTTTCAATATATTAGTTTTTTAAATAAATTTAATTACTGTATATTTACATAATATTTTTAAATAAAAGCTGCCTTAGTAATATATAACACATTTTTATACTATTAACAGTGAGCCATCCTACACATTCACACTGAATAACTAATGCTAGACTTAAAGAAACATGAAATTCAAATATCATTATTTGATTCCTAATATCTTAAAAATAAAGGTGAAACAATTAACACTTTTCCCAATTTAATCCAATACCTAAATATATGTAACAACAACCAAATACATCTCTTACAGATGACTTGAATCACGTTGTATATTGTAGCCCTGATTTGGAATCTGGTACTTAACAGTATGTACATGATCACAGCATTGGAACTCAAAGGATAATTTCAAACAGAACCATTTAGATAGCTAACAGGCATAAATGGAACTTGCACTGGGGTTAACTAACTTACTTTTAAAGCAGTTTTTCTTTTTCACTATTATTTTGGTGGATGATATCACAAGGTGAAGGTGAGATATGTTCTATTTTTTAGGGGATGATCGCCTTATGTTAAATTGTTTTCAGTTTTCACATTAGACAAAATACAGAAGTTGAAATTTTTAAAAGTTGGAAAACAATAAATTCACTTTTAATAATTCACATAGATACAAGTACGGGTTGATTAACTCTTTAAAAAAAATAAAGATAAATGAATATATTAAATGGCTGGGGGAATGAAAGATTGTCAATACTTTAAAATTGTTAATGATCAAATTTTAGAAGTATCTTTTATACCTGCACAATATTCATACTTTCACATAAAACAAACATTTGTTTCTCCAATAGTTTGTCTTTACTTTTAAAATATTAGATATTTTTTCCTATGTAGAAATAGTGATTCTAAAGTGTAAGATAACTTGTTAACTTTCAAAGTAAGTAAAAACAACACATAATTGCCTCCGGTATTAAAATATCAGTGTATGACTAATAAAGTTTACTTGGAGCTGACTTTTATGTCACAAAATCTTCTGAGGATATCTGTTAACGATTTCATCTTTCCTAATGTTCAACTAAAATGTATCTTTAAGATCAACTGTAATTTTAAATCATTTATAGTCCACATTACTAATTTTAAAAGAAGGTGATTAGAATGTCTACATGTGTCAATGTTTGTTCTCTTATTAGTACTAAATTGATTTTATTTAAAGTCAGAATTAAAAAAATTGTGCATCAAATTATATTGCTAGAAATTGAATGTAAAAATACAAAATGAAGGTAAAGAAAAATTAGCTACATCAACATTTAAAAAAAAACTATAGGTGCCAGAAGTCTTTAAAAATCAACTTCTCAATATCAACTGTATTTGGCATTCACATCTCCTTTTTAATTCTAGAAAAAATATTTTTACAATATTCAAAATGTTTACAGCCCTAGCATACAGCAGCTGCAACTACCATTCAAATTTTTACACTGATTATACTCATTAATTGCATCTGAGATGTAAAACAGATTTCATATTAATGCTATACTAAAATGAAATAAATTAAAACAAAACTATGTTTTGCAAGTATGATATTCTTTTTCAGACTGTAGATTTTAGGGCAGCATTGGCCAATTAAAACATCAGGTTAGGGCTTGAATAAACCATTAAAGCAAATGATTACTTTCACACTTGAGTGATATATGTCAAAACAGACATTGTGCCTGTTGGCCACCCTTGTGGCAAATGAAATGAAAAGCTACACTATACAATAAAAGGTGACCATTTGTGCAGTTCTATATTAAATAATGAGTTTTGAGAAGACTTTTTGTCTCCTTGGTAGGCTGTCTAATCTCAGCTCCCTCTTCATTTTAGCAATACATATTTCACTTATTTGTCCTTGAATATTCATAAGGCATTTGTGTTTCAAGTGCAAGTATTTTATCCATAACTAACTTTATCCTTTCAGGAATGAGCCTGTTGGAGTGTGACATATACAATGCCATTGCCATGTAATTTTAAAATCTAATATATTCCTATATGAAGTGGGGATCCAATATTTCTAATTTCAGGCACAAAATTGTTTACAAATGAAGAAAAGCCAACCACTCTGGCATTAGATTTTAGAACTATATGCTGGGTAAAAGTAATTTGCCTGCCCTGAAAGTAATTCCTGACCTGATAGGCTGATTGGATAAAGGTTTAGCATTGAATTTGAGATGAAAAAAATTGAACTAGAATAATTCAAGCAGACTTTTGCACTTGTCGTTAATGCTCTGGTAACATTCTAGGCCAACTTCTATCTCCATGACTTTGCTTATTCTGTTTTGTACCTGTACTGACTATCTTTCTCATTCTCAGCATCTAAATTGCATCTACCTTTTATACCCTAAGTCAAGTTACAAGTCTTTGTGAAAATCTTCTCTTACACATCAGTAAATAAACAAGTTTACTTCCACTAATCCTTCTAAACTGCCTTTTCTTTTTCTTATACACAGCTAATTAAGTGGTACTTAGAAAAGAGCATAAACATTATAATTAGAGGATGATCTGAATTTTATCTCTATTTACTAGCTGATGTCACTACCTCATCTCAAAAAGAAATAATGATGACACATTAGAAGATAATGAAGATCAAATATTTTAAAGCAAAAGGCATTGTGTGGTAAACAAGAAACGTTTTTATATTTTAAAATATATTTTTATTTACTAATGTACTTTTCTTTTTATGCAATTGTTTTACATCTATATACTTTCTAATACTGTTTAGATTGTAAACACCTGAAGAGCTAGGATTGAGTCATGCATATTCACAAATGTTGAATTGTGCTTTGGAGATTTTTGGTATATTTATATAATCAATGAATGAACTAATGAATCTACCTACCCATCCATCATCTATATATTGTCTATTATGATATCAGAATGGATAAAAGGCCTAGATAATCACAGAGAATAATGCAAAGGAAAAATGTTTAAATAGTTAAACATATGTTGACATAATAAGAATATTTAATTTTTGTCAAATTGTATTATAACTCATAAAAAGCCCAATAGAACAAGCACAATTTTGTTTAAGAAATAAAAAAGCAAAGTGGACTTGATAAACAACTATAAGAAATTATGTAAGCAGAAGCAGTAATATTAAACTGCTCACAAGTTAGAGCAACAAGCACTGAGCTGGAACATATCAATAGTAATTGTTTTTTGAATGATAAGAATTTAATTAAAAGAGAATAAACATCAGGAATAGCAGAAGTAACAGGTGTCTTAATTATTACAAATAATACTGAAATCTGTATTTATCCCCAATGATGTCTTTATATGTCTGCGATAATCTCTTTATGCAATATAATTGTTATATTTAAAGACCAGCAATTGTCTTCAGAAATTCATAGTCAAATTAAGGCCAATATATGTTTATAAACCATTAATATGGCAAGCAAACCAACAGAAAATGTTTTCGGAGAGGTAAAATTGCCAAAGCAGACCACCTGAAAGGGAAGGCATCTGTTTCTATGAATAAACATTGCCACACACATTGTCTTAGGAGAGACAATTAAAATGACAAAGACCTGGTTATTGCTGTGGAAGTTTTAATTCATAAACAAAATTAACAAATAAATTAAATAACAATAATATATACTGCCCTAATTGTAAAATGACTGTTTAAAATACTTAGATACTGCTTCTCGTCCCCACATTTCCTATTTAAAATATTCACAATCTCCTACTCAGCCTACCTGCATCAGCTGAATTTTAACTTCTGTCTCTCAAATGGATTTCACTTAAGCATGAGGATATTCATTAATGTTAACCAGCACTCAGAAGGTAATAGTGAGCATGTACTGCTAGAATTGTTCTGACTTAGTGGCTCACTTTTAGTATTTGGGTTTTTACCTTTTTCCATTTCCTAAATTTGATTCTCACATCTAGCAAATAGAAGTTTCTCTAATACAGCCTCCATTTTGGTTGCCTAACACTAATTCAGTTATTTTGGAACCTGCGACTTTTTGCAAAGTGTTTCCCTAACCAAGTACCAGACTACGACCCATAAATCTGTGATCCATACACCCTGCTAAGAGTAAATAAATATTCGTCATGGCACTGACTGTCTGTTCTATTCGAATTTCTTCATGTTGTGTCTTGACTTCTGAACTCAATGATACTGGTTTTATGGACACACTCAGTTTCTTTCAGATGAATATCCTAAGATTCCCTGCTGAACTACAAATGCCCACAATCTCTTATATGGTGAATATCCTATGCATCCTCCCAGAACTTTCTAAAATTTATTGACTTGTGCCCAACCATAGTGGTTAAATCTATTTTCAACTCTTGTTTCTCTATAAGGCATTCCCATCCCTACTCTTAAAATGTCTTATCTGTGTTCACTAAGATGCATCAAAGCTAAATTATGGAACAAATAATGATTTTTATATCCTGAGCCTCACTAGGTTATGGATGTGTTTCTGTAAGATATTTTCCTAAATTAAAGACCTCCCAAGGAAGAGAACCCTACCCTATTAATCTCTCCAGGTGTCTTTAGAATGGGTAGCCACAACACCTAATTGGGTTGTCAATCTGGTCAAATTATGGGTAAAATCATAATAAGCAAAAAAAGAAAAAAAAAATCCTGGAGAATTGCTTGCAACTGTAGAAGGCAAAAGAATGAGTCCTCAGATATGTCCATGTTTTTACCCCAGAAACTCTGAATATATTATGCTACAAGGCAAGAGAGAATTTAACTTACAAAATGGAATTAAAGTTGCTAATCAGATAATCTTAAAATAAGGGGAGTAACCTGGATTATCCAAGTTGATATAATAACAATGGCCCCTTAAATGTGAAAGAATGAGTCAAAGGGTCAAAGTCAGAATGATGTGATATGAGAAAGATTCAACTGTCTATTGCTAGCTTTAAAAATCGAAGAAGTGGCCATATCCAAGAAATGCAGGCAACCTCTAACAGGTGGGAAACTCAAGAAAATGTGTTCTCCCCTAGAAGCTCTAGAAGATATACAGCCCTCAAAACACTTTGATTTTAGCCTGGTGTCATCTATGTCAGAATCTCAGTTTCTAGACCTGCAACACAAAATATTTATTATTTTAAATCCTTAAATTTGTGGTAATCTGTTACACTAGCAATAAGAATCTAACACTTCAAAAATTCAACACTGCTAACAAACTTCCTCAAATAAGGACTTGTAATTCTTGAGCATGTGATGCTCCCTTTATCATCATATCTTGAATAAAAGTATTACAACTTATTAAAGCAGGATGAACTTTATTGGATTAGAAATGTCAAGACCAAAAGAATCAAGTTCAAGTCTCAAAATACAAATTCATTTACAATTGATAATCATATTCAAAAAGGCTTCCACGTAGTTTCTTCATGTTTAAGTCCCTTGTCTCCACTTTATCTCAAACTTACGTTCACAATGTGTTCTATAAAACTTAAATGCTACTCAAGAGTTTGTTCATGTGCTTACAAAAAAATAGCTGAAAGCATTATCATCTGAAATAGGCTCATTTCTGATGTAACTCGGGTCTGTTAGAGCAAGTTACCACTCATGGGTAATTAAGCTTGGTCCACATTTTTACACTCTTTCTCTGAACACAAAACTCCTTGAAAACAGGGAATTTTGGCCTCTCTTTTATGTAGCTGAGTTTGTTGTATTATCCCCAGTGTTAACTATGATTACATTTCTAAAAGATTCTTCTATTTTAGTGACTTGAGCAAATCAGATGGAGAAAAGAAAAACAAGCTTACTCTACAGAGCTCAGTAAACACAAGCTACACATTTCCACTGACATTCTGAATGATACCCTGCCTATATCTGCACCATCTAGTGAAACTGTTATCAAGCTTTACCTTGAAAAATTTATGAATTGGCTGCTGTATGTGAGGTACTAAGGATCCTCCACCAGACTAAGAGGCACTTCACTTTTGTGTTAGTCATGACCTTTGCTGACCTTAGAAAAGAAAACTGATTTATCCTTGACATCTTGGAAAGTGTCATAGAGCATTGTTAATGGAGTGAATTTTAAAAGATAACAAAAATTAGTCTGTCCAGCATCAATCTGTTAGGACTATTATCTGAATTTTCTTCAGAAACATTAAAATTCAATTTATCCTTTGAAGAAGTAGTATTGTGTGTGGTATGAATACCATTTGCCACAAATATTAGAATGTTCTTGAACATTTAATGCTTTAAGATAAAATATAAATTAAAATTCTAAAACTTCAGAATAAACAGAATTAGAACATTCAAACCTTTAAATGCTTTTCTATAAAAGCATAGTTATATCTTTATATAAAGATATTTTAAAATATTTTTATTACTCTATTTTCATGTTGGTATTAAATGGTAAAGAACTTTATTCCTCAACGGGAAACATACTATTTTCTTCACAAAACTAAAGGACATCTTTGTACTAACACATGTAAAGTATCATGTAAAAGCTGACATGTTGGCAGGTTTGAGTTAAGAAAATCTGTGTGCAATATCATTTGTAAAAAGGTTGAAAAAATTAATATATCTAACAATCACTTCAGGCTACATGTTGCTTCTGTGAATTTATTTAATTTCTGTCCCAGTAAATATATTAGAGATGCTGTATCACTGTCATCTTGGTCATCTGTTTATACTTCAATTAAGTGGTTGCTGTGAAGCAATCCATATTTAAGCAATCAGATTGGGAAATGAACATAAACTTTTTTATTTGTTAGAAAAATATTCAATATATAATGTAATTAGGACATTATTTTTTAAGATGTGTGTGTGTGTGTGTCTGTAGATGAGTGTGAGAAAAAATTACAACTACTTATTTATATATCACAATTAGGTCAATATTATAGTGAACTGGTACTTTAGAAACAATCTGAATGATTAGCATTTCACCTGATTTTAGGTTAATATTTTTAGTCTACCAAATATTTTGGATTTTTCTTTTAAATAATGATTAAATTATAATAACAAACAGTTATCAATTGCTTGCTCTGTGCACACTACTGAATTAAATACTCTCTAGGCACTATCTCATTTACCGTCCAAAACAATGCCATATGGTAATTATGGCAATTATCCATGTTTAAAAGGAATAAAGCTGAAACTTAAACAAGTTAAACAATTCCTATGATAACCACATAATCCAAGGTAGACAGGGCACGATAGATAGAAAACGGGAAGCTATGAATAAGCATCTATATGACTCTATCAGTATATATCAGAATTAACTTGCCAAATCAAGATACATGGTTTTTAAGTAGCAAAATTAAGACTCAATCCTAAAGAAGCCAAGTTAATTTCCACATATATGAATTAACGACACAGTGAATCTACACAATACAAAGAACAGAATTTTAAACATTCCTGATTTATTTAGCATCATAAGCCAATATCCTAATCAAAATTAAACAATTTCCCTGTCACTTATTTGTCTCCTTTAACTTTTATTTACCCAGTACCAAGCCAATGTGTATATCTTAAGATGTAAGAAGTGACTTAAGATGTTTCATTCACTTCTGTATCTCTGCAATGTTTTTCCTTCATCTCTAAGTGTCAAATCTTTATTCATATATATGCCATTTATAGTTTCATTCTCAGATAAACATTTCCTTTTCCAAGATGTCTTTCCATATTCATCCTTGAACATTTCAAAACATGTTATTTGTATTGTTATCTTGATAATTATTTCAATTCTCACCATATTCATTA
>CAUYQU010073718.1:0-71151 GCA_963574635.1 Cheracebus regulus | reverse complement strand
TGGAATATTATGCAGCCATCAAAAACGATGAGTTTGTGTCCTTTGTAGGGACGTGGATGAACCTGGAAACCATCATTCTCAGCAAACTGACACAAGAACACAAAATCAAACACCGCATGTTCTCACTCATAGGCGGGTGTTGAACAATGAGAAGACATGGACACAGGGAGGGGAGCACTACACACTGGGGTCTGTTGGGGGGAAATAGGGAAATAGGGGAGGGACAGTGTGGGGGGGGGAGTTGGGGGGCAATAGCATGGGGAGAAATGCCCGATATAGGTGAAGGGGAGGAAGGCAACAAATTACACTGCCACGTGTGTACCTATGCAACAATATTGCATGTTCTTCACATGTACCCCAAAACCTAAAATGCAATAAAAAATAAAATTAAAAAAAAACAATAATAATAGAAATGGTGAAATGGAGGATCGATTCACAAGGGAAAAAATTTGAAAAGCCAAAAGTTATTTCCTACCTAAGTGTCCATAGATAGATGAATGGATACAGAAAATAAGATGTGTGTGTGTGTATATATGTATATACATATACATATATATGAATATTATTCAGTGATAAAAGAACCTGCCATTTACAACGACAATGGTTGAACCTGGAGGACATTGTAAGTGAAATAAACTAGACATAGAAACAGAAATACTGCATTATTTTACTTATATGTGGAATCTTAAAAAGTCAAGCTTATAGAAACAAAGGGTAGAATGGTGGTTTCCAGGAGCTGAGGGGTGGAGAAAATGAGAGGAGTTGATCAAAGCTTACTAACTTTCAGTTTTAAGATGAATTAATTCCAGAGATACAGTATAGGACCATAGTTAATAATACATTATTTTTACTTGAAATGTGACAAAAGAACAGATTTGTGATATCCTCACCACATATACACGTACACACACACAAATGATAACAATGGATGGTGACAGATCTGCTAATTAACTTGAGTGTGGTAATCATTACACAATGTATACGTGTATTGAACCATCAGTTTGTACAACCTTGAATATATACATTTATTTTTCAGTTAAATATTTTTAAAAGCCCAAAGGTTTTTCTTTGAAAGGATTAACAAAAGTGATAGACCTAGTGTTAGTCTGATCAAGAAAAAGAGAATACATATTACCAATATAAGAAAGAAGGATTATTACTACAGTTACTAAAAGAAAGATAAGGGAATATTATAAACTTATGTATGCCAATTAATTTAGCACTTAGACGAAATGAACAAAATCTTTAAAAATGCAAGTTAACAAAATTAATACTAGAAAAAAATAGAATATGTAAATGCTTATATATATACATAAAATAAGTTTTATTTTTTAAATCAAAAGACTTAGCACAATGAAAACATCAGGCCTAGATAGTTTAACTGATAAATGTTATCAGACATTCTAGAAAACAACCACCAATCTTATATAGGTTATTTCAGAAAAGAAAAGAGGGAGCACTTCTCAAACAATTTTAGGAGTCTAACTTTACCTCATATAACAAAATCAGATGAAGATATTGCAAAAAAAGAGAGAAAATCATAGATTAATATTCCTCATATACACAAACAGAAACATCTTTATGAAGCAAATAAAAAACAATAATTTATGGAAAAGATAACTCGTAATCAAGTGAAGTTTATCTCAGGAATGCAAATATTCACTTACCATTAAAAATTAATCAACGTGATTTAACATACTAATGGAGTAAAGGAGAAAATTAATTATTTTGCTAGATATAGCTTTGACTAATTTTTTTAAAAAATATAATAGGATTAAATACAGACTAGAAAAAAGTGAAAAAGGAAATAATCAACAGAAAAGTTAATTCTTCACATGAATAGAAAAAAATGCTAAATTTGTGTGAAAGCACAAGAGACCCAGAATAGCCAAAGCAATACTGTGCAAAATAAGAAAGCTAGAGACATCACACTTCCTGACTTCGAAATATACCACAGAACTATAGTAACCAAATCAGCATTGTACTAGCATAAAAACAGACACAGAGACCAATGGAACCGATTAGGGAACCCAGATATAAATCTACACAATTACAACCAACTCATCCTCAACAAAAGGTGCCGGAATACACAATGGGAAAAAAGGACAGTGTTTTCAATAAATGGTGCTGGGGGAACGGTATAGCCTTCAGCACAAGAATGAAACTCGACCCCTACCTCTCACCATATACGAAAACCAGGTCAAAATGAAAGATTTAAGTTTAAGATCTGAAACTCTGAAACTATTAGAAAAAAGGCATTGAGAAAATGAGCTAGGACATTGGTCTGATCAAATATATTTTGTGTAAGACCTCAAAAGCGCAGTCGACAAAAGTAAAAATAGAAAAAAATGAGACTACATTAAACTAAAAAGTTCTGTACAGCAAAGGAAACAAAAAAGTGAAGAGACTCCTCACAGAATGGGAGAAAGTATTTACAGACTACCCACCTGACAAAGGATTAATAACCAGAATGAATATAAGGAGCTCAAACGACTCTCTCTCTCTCTGTGTGTGTGTATATATGTATATACATATATATATACATATATATATATATATATGTGAAAAAATGCCCAACATCACTAATCAGAGAAATGCACATTAAAACCACAATGAGATATCATCTCACACCAGTTAAAGTGTCTTTTATCAAAAAGTCAGGGCTTAACAAATGATGGTGAGGATATGGAGAAAGGAAACCTTCATTCACTGTTGGTAGAAATGTAAATCAGTACACCACTATGGAAAACAGTATGGAGGTTTCTCAAAATCCTAAAACTAGAAGTACTATATGATTCAGTGGTTCCACTACTGAGTATATATCCAAAAGAAAGGAAAGCAATATATAAAAAAGGTATCTACATTCCCATGTTTCTTGCAGCCCTATTTGCCTTAGGCCAAATGTGGAATCAACCTAAGTGTCCATCAGTGGATGAATGGGTACAGAAAATGGAGTATATAGATGCGATGGAATATTATTCAGCCATAAAAGAGAATAAAATCTTGTCATTTTTACCAACATGTATGGAACTAGAGGTCATTATGTTAAATAAAGTAAGCCAACTACATAAGACAAATATTGCTTGTTCCCACTGATACGTGAAAGCTAAAATGGTGGATCTCATGAAGATAAAGAGTAAATTGGTGGTTACCAGAGGCCAAGAAAGGGGATGTGGAGGGGGGATGAAGAAAGGTTCATTAATGGGTACAAATATACAGTTAGATTCAATAAATAAGACCGTGTTTGACATATCAGTGGGGTGACCATAGTTAACAACAATCTGTTGCACATTTTCAAATAACTAGAGGAGAATAATTCATGTTTCTAAAATAAAGAAAAGATAAATATTTAAGGTAATGGATATTCCAATTACTCTAGATTTGATTTTTACAAATTATATGAATGTATCAAATTATCACATGTACACCCCCAAATTGTGTATCTATTATGTGTTAATACAAATACATTATAAAAATATGAAAGCTGATAGTAGTAGAATGGAAGGTACATATGGAAGTTAGAGACAAAGAAATGCAAAAATTTAAGAGACATGAAGGACAGCATGAAAAGTCCAATATTTGTCTGATAGTAATTCTAAAAGAAGAGAATAATGATAATTCATTGACAGTAAATAGATAAAGATGGAGAACTATTTGATGAAAGTCATGAATTCTTAGACTGAAGTATAGTAAGTCCTAATCCAGATGAACAAATATATATCCTCTCCTAAACAAATTATGTTGAATCTGTTAAAAAAAAAAAACTCAAGACAAAGATAATATCCTAAATATAAGCACAAGGGAGAAAAACAGAATACCTGCAAACAAACTCTGTGTATTTTAAAAACAATACATCCTCAAAGTCAATGAGATAAATTTGTTACTAGAAAATTGTAACTAGAATTGAACTAGAATTCTAAACTGAAGTTAGAACATTTTTCAAAACTGAGAGTGAATTAAAAGTAGAACTAGAAAATGTTTACATCTGTAAAACAATTAGTAAAATTAAACTTCAGCAAAAAGAAAATGGAACCGAGTCCCTGAGGGAGAAAAAACAAGTACAATAAAAAAGCAAAAGGAGGCAAAGAATTGGTAAAATATCATTGAAAATTAAAATAAATAGTGACCATTAAAGATAATTATTATAACAATAATTAATTAATTTTGATAAAATCAGTGGAAGATAGAGGAAAATATCTCATAATCTCCTTATGTCCTATTAGAAGACAGGACAATACGTTTTAAAAATGTTTTAATTACATTTTGCTAAAACTGAGTATTTGCTGATGTTTCCAATTCAAGAGCCTTTTTTAAAATTCTTACTTTCCATTAACTTTAATATACATGTTGTGAATTTTAATTTAATGAGTATGACAATAAAACAATGTACATTCCTTAAACAGAAGAGGAAAAGTAGGGAAGCGTTAAATCTGGTTAATCTAAGAGATGCTTGAAAGAAGAAATAGGAAGAAAGAGGAACCCAAAAGAAAACATGATGACTAGAAAACAATAGCAATTTCCATTTTAATTTGGTCTCTTTAAACTTATTTTTCATGTCTTCTAGGCTGAAGGTGAACCGCTTGTTCAACTAAACAAGAAATGTAATGCAAAGGACTCATTTTACAAGTCTTCTACACAAAAGTAAGCATTTTTCCCAATGGAATTTTGATTTTGGAATATATTTCTTTTTGCTTCATGACACATCCTCTCTATGTCTACAATAATGGAACTTATGAGTGACCCAGAGAACATCAAACACAGACATTTGCTTACACTGATAGCTAAAATAAACATTCAAGGAAGAGTCTTACGGCACACCTAAGCTTGATGGAAGAGTAAAACCAAAACAGAAAGTAAATGGTCATGGAGGGGAGAGAGGGATAAGAGTACAGCATCTTAGAAAGCCAAGACAGAGAAAGCTTAAAGGGGGAGAATTCATCAAGTCAGCCGACAAATACATTGAGTACCTCTTATGAATCTACATCTTAGACTATGAGCTACATCAGTGAGTAGGCAAGGATCTCTGCTCTCAGGAGCTCTCAGTATAAAGGTGTAAACTGGTCTGTTCTCATGCTGCTAATAAAGACATACCTGAGACTGGGCAATTTATAAAGGAAAGAGGTTTAATTGACACAGTTCCACATGACTTGGAAGGCCTCACAATCATGGCAGAAGGCAAGGAGGAGCAAAGTCACATCTTACATGGTGGCAGAAGAGAGCCTGTGCAGAGGAACTTCCATTTATGAAACCATTAGGTCTTGTGAGACTTATTCACTACCATGAGAGTGGTATGGGGGAAACTGTTCCCATGATTCAATTATCTCCACCTGGCCCCACCCTAGATAGTGAGGATTACTACAATACAAGGTGAGATTTGGATAGAGACACAGCCAAACCATATCAAAAGGGAAACAGACAATAATAAACAAACACACTAAGAAAGTAAATAGACCATATCTTAGAAAGTGATGGATCAGTCTATGAAAAAAAAAAAGAGAAGGTAGAACAGGACGACAAAATCAGGAGTCCCACATGTACAGGGTAGCAAGCATCAGTAATAAGCAGGAGGTATGAGAGGCCTTTCCAGGTGCTGAAGGGTGCGAGGAAATTTGAAAGAGTTGAGACAGCAGCCATGCAGAGATTTGGAGTGACTCTATTCCCAGAAGAGGGAATATAGAGCAAAAGCTGCAGGTCAGAAGTGTGCTTAAGATGTTAAGGAAGAACAAAAGGCCAGAGTGCCTGGAGTAGGTAACAGTAGGATAAGAGGAAGGAGCAGCAAACGAATAGGTCAGAGAAGTGCTAGGAACCAGATCTTTAAGCAATTGTAATTACCAGGACTGTCATTATGAGTGATGTGATGCTTTAGCAGAGAAGTGTCAAGATCAGACTTACATATCAAGGTAATAATCATGGTGGCTGCTGTGGTAAAGCAGATTTTTTCAGGGGAGAGAAAATGGAACACCAGTTAGGGGGTTATTGTCATCTAGGACAGAGATAATGGTAGCTTGCGGGAGAGAGCTGGCAGATAAAATTTGTAAACAATTGTTGAGTTGTGGATTTATTTAGAATGTAAAGCCAACACAATTTTCTGATTGTGTTGAATGTGGGAAAATAGAGGAATCAAAAATGAGTCTAAGGCTTTGGCCTACGCAGCTGGATGTACTGAGGCTGCCATTTCTTAACAAGGTGAAGGCAGTGGAAAAGTCAGTTTCACATATGTTGAATTTGAAGATGTTCATTAGACATCCAAGTGGATATGTCAAGTAGGCAATGTGATGTATGAATTTGAAGTTTGAGGCAGAGATCTGGCTACAGAAATAAACCTGGATGTTGTGGCTTATAGAAAGATATGTAAAGATGTGGCATTGAATGAGAACACTAAAAGAGAAGTGTAGTCAGAGAGGCAAAGAGCACTGAGTCCTGACATCTCCCTAAAAAAAAAGGGGGGGGAAAAAAGAGTAGAAACCAGCAATCAAGACTGAGAAGGAGCAGCCAGTAAGGTATGAGGAGGATGAAGAGAGCTAGGTCCTGGAAGGCAGATTGAGGGTGTGTTCAGGAAAGAGTAATGAACGCCTATTCATATCATGCAAACAGGTCAAGTAGGATGAGGCCTGAGAATGGATGATGGGACTGACTAGTGGATTCAGAATTCAGCAGAGTGATAGACTGAGGGCCAAAACACATGGCATGACAAGAGAAATGGATGAAGAAGGAAAGAGAGGCATTCTCTTTGATGGTATTCTCTGAAGGTCAAGTGAACATTTTTTTGTAAACTGTAAGATGTTTGTACACTTTCTGCTTCTGTGTGACAGACTGCAGAATTTGTTATCTGGCAATCCTGTAGGTCAGAAGTCTAGGCATGTCCCAACTGGGTTTACTATTTAGGGTTTCCTAAAGCTGGACCAAGGTGTCAGCTGAGACTGAGTTCTCATCTTCCAAGATCATTCAGGTTGTTGACAGAATTCCGTTCATTGTGGCTTTAGGACTGATATTTACTTTTTCAAGGGCGAAGAACATGTGTTGCTGTTTTGTGTCTCTTTTTAGAGCTTGCTTGCTTAAGTTAGTCCTATTCAGGATAATTCCACCTTTTGATTAACACAAATTCAACTGATTAGGGGCCTTACCTACATGTGCCAATCTCTTGGGGCATATAAAATCACATAACACAGGCATGCTACCTCATCATATTCACTTGCTCTGCCCACTGTCCAGGGAAGGTGATTATATATTATATGAACACCAACGGGCAGGGATCTTTGGGGTCATCTTTAAATTCTTCTTATCATACTATAATATTATTATGAACTTTACCGATTGAATATGTTTCTCATAAGATGTTCCTATTTAATAACTTCATAGAGCTTATGAAGGTGTTCCTTGGGATAAGATGCTACCGCGAAAACTTGATCCAGAAGAAACAACTTTGGAAAAAGCTGCTGACCCCATCTCACAATGTTTTACTCTGAAAAGATATGAAAGGGTGCCAGCAATAACTCAGGTCAGCACACTTCTCTGAGCAATAATGTATTTCTTATTGTTACTGAAATGAGCTCCAAAACTTTAAGTCAAAGTAATACTTATTTGATTGTTAAGAATACATAAAGCATTTAAGTAAGATAAGTAAATATATATACATATATATGGAGTTGAAATTTCCATAATCATACAAGTTATTGATAACTGCAAATCGTTTGTTATTTTCAATATTTAAAACTTTTATTATTTAAAGACTACCTCTTTCTCAAACATCATTTGCAATGACTGTGTTTATTTTTTAAATTGCAAGAGAATGAGTAAATAATGAAGAAGACAGAAATAATTTTACCAGATAAGATATGCTGAGGATGGTTCATGGCAAAAAAAGAAGAACCATAGATTGCTATCTGATGTTATCTCTTATTATGTGACAAAACAAAGCATACCAACTTATCAGTAGTGACACCCATTCTTTTCATTTCTGAGTATCAAGAAGAATTTATCACATGAATTATCACAAGAATTTATCATATGATACCAGCTGTGGTATCATATGAATTATCATACCACAGCTAGAGAACTTTTCCTAATGGGTGAATCTATTTGTGTTACTCCACTGATTAAACCCATCCTTTTTTATTAAAAAACAAAAAAAATATCCGTACTTCTTGACATGACACAGACCCAATTCTCCATTATTTGCCCATGGCTCCCTCCTTAGCCTCATCCCTGCCCTGTTCTCTTCTTACGCTTCCACGTTATCGCCCAAACATCACCCCACGCTGTGCTCTGTCCTATCTCTGCTGAGCGTCTCTCAAGTCCTCAAGTCTACGATGCTCTTTTCCAGGTTGTGTGCTTTGCAAACAGTGATCCATTGCCTTCATCACTCTCCCTATTTATGCCAGGCGAATCTCAAGAATTCTTCAGGTCTCATCGTAGCCCTCACTTTTGACCTTCTGGATTAGATGTCTGGATTAGATGTCTCAGCTCTGTGCTTGCAAAAGTACTTTCTACTTCCATTGATTCCCTTACCCTTTTGGGCCACTTCTTCCAGCGTAGGAGTCTAGTTAAGCCCTTGGGCTCTTTTTCATAATGACGTTTTTGAGTACATAAAATCCATAGGATTAAAAAGAAAATCAATTATATTGAAATACAGATATTAAGAGATATATATCTATATTTAGACCCCAAGAGGTCCATTGATGATAGGTTAAGAAGCCCACATTTTCTTGTAAAATTTATTCCACTTTTACAGAAAAAAAATGATAATAAAAGAGGGAAAACATGACTTTAATATAAAGACTCAAACCTGAGGTTTTCACATAGAAAAAGTGAATTAAAAGAAAAATATGCCCAGGCACGGTGGCTCACACCTGTAAATCCCACACTTTGGGAGGCTGAAGTGGGTGGATCACGAGGTCAGAAGATCAAGACCATCCTGGCCAACATGATAAAACCCCGTTTCTACTAAAAACACACACACACAAAAATTATAATCTGGTGTGGTGGCACGCATCTGTAGTCCCAGCTACTCACGATACTGAAGTAGGGGAATTGCTTGAACCCGAGAGGTGGAGGTTGCAGTGAGTTGAGATCGCGCCACTGCACTCCAGCCTGGTGACAGAGTGAGACTCCATCTAAAAAATATATATGAAAAAATATATAAAATGTATATATATTTTTGAAATATAATATATAAATGTACATATATTTTTGAAATATATATATAAAATACATATTTTTGAAACATACATATAAAATATATATATATTTGAAATATATAGATATAATATATGTATTTTTGAAATATATATAAAATATATTTATTTGAAATATATAGATATATATTTTTTTGAAATATGTATATATAAATATATATATTTCAAAAATATATATTTATATATTTCAAAAAATACATGTAAAATACATATATATTCTGAAATATATATAGTATATAATATATATACATATTACATATCATATACTATATATAATACATATTATATATCATATTACTATATAATATATAATATGTATTATTATATTATATAATATATATAACTATATATTACTATATATTATATATATATTACAATATATATTATAATTATATAATATGATATTATATTACTACATGTTATATATTCTATAATACATAATATAATATATTAATCAATTTATTAATTATAATCATATAATATTATGTATTATATAATATATATTATATATTAAATATATTATATATTAATTATAATGTATATGTATATATAATATATACATATATTATATATTAATTTATATAAATGTATATGTTTATATAAATATTTATTTATATACATTTATATAAATTAATATATACATATTATATAGATTATATAAATATACATATTATATAAATATTTGTTTATATACCTATTATATAAATTAATATATATATAATACATATTATATATTATATATTTTCAAAACTCAGGATCTAGGCTAGTTTGGAAGTGGGAGACTGGCCTGGGTTTGCAGAGGGTAGGCTACAGTGGATCCAATTCAGAACACTAGCTAAGGATGAAAACTAAAATCAGACCTTTCACATGGGTTTCGATCTGAAACAGGTGAATAATGAGACAGATTCCAGCTATGAGAAAACAAATTGAAATTGGAAATCTGAGAGCAGATCAAAGACCATGAGTGGCTCCAGACCAAACCCATGAAATGCCAGAAAAGCTTGAAGAGTGCATTTCCTAGAGAGCCTGGGACATGGCTATGATGTGGAATGTCAAGGGCATAGGAGCTTATCCAACAGAAATTATAAGGTGCTCATTAACTGTCATTGATTTTGATTATTATTTTTAGATGGTTGGTGACCTCTGGGACAGATTTCAAACAAGATCTTTCTTGGCACCAGTCAAACCAATTAATTTGTAAGTTTTATCTCCTAAAGTTCTCACACTGGATTTCTCACTACCATGTATTATAATTAAGAAGCCGATGATGTAGCCCATGAGTTAGATGGGGTGGGTGAGGGACATGTTCTCGGATCAAGAACATCCCAGGGACCCCCCAACTCACATCCTTAGGGCTGGGAAGATGACCCGAATCCCTGGGCAGTTGCTCAGTGTGCCTGCTTCCTTTACTTTCTCTTCACCCTCCATAACGTTTAGAATATTGGAGGTACCACTACCATTTTGGAAACCAGAGGGCAGTGGCTCATGCCTGTCATCTGAACACTTTAGGAAGCCAAGGTGGGAGAATTACTTGAGCTCAGGGGGTAGAGACCACCCTGGGTGGTCTATAATTGAAATTGAGTTATAATTTCTCTTTTGTAGACATGATGAGACCTCATCTCTACAAAAAAATAATAATAATAATTAGCCAAGCGGGATGGTGGTGCACCTATAGTCCCAGCTATGTGGGAGGCTGAGGCAGGAGCGTCCCTTGAGCCCAGGAGTTCCAGGCGGCACTGAGCCGTCACTGCACCACTGCATTTCAGCCTGAGTGACACAGCAAGATCCTGCCTTAAAAAATATTTAAAGTATGGTTTTGCCAAATGTCTAAAATACCCCACTATAGACTCCAATGTGTAAAAGTGAATGGTAATCATTTAAATAAAAGATTGAAATATTTAAAAATTTAAGATTATTGTTTATATAGCAAGCTGAAACTGTTGATAATCCCATTCGAATACCTTTTTTAAAATGTACATGTTTTGTACTAATTTTTGACATGTGAATATTAGTTCTAAAACTTTACTGGTACTTTAAATTTACATATCATGTGTAAAATGGCAAACAGCTCACTGAGATGATAATTTCTTTATTCCAGTTTACATAGATCCGCTTAATTTGTTAGTTATAAGTCAGCTGGCAAATGAAAAGCTATGTGTGTTAGCACTGCCACCACCTCAGAATTCTTCAGCATGCTACTCACAGTGAAAGCCTCCTCTGAGTAAATGTTCCTTCCAAGAGCCCAAAAACCTATATATGAATGTTTACAACAGCTTTATTTATAATCTCCAAAACCTAGAAACAACCAAGATATCCTTTAGCAAATACATAGATAACATACTAGAGTATGTCCATGCAGTGGAATACTACTCAGCAATGAAAAAGAACACATGCAACACAAACAATAAATATGAATCTGAAATACATTTGAAAGCAGTCAGACCCAAAAGTTTATTTATTATATGGTTCCATTTATTTGACATTCTGGAGAAAGCAAACTATATCTTTAAATAGTCTCTTTTTTAAATTACAAACCTTTAAAGGACAATTCCTACCAGATATCTGTGAAGGCTTTTATTTTAACTAGAGAAATACTGTAATAGTTTGATGTTTATTAACTTAATATAAATAACCCAATTGCCTATATCTTCTCTTTTTTGAAGTGTGAGTTCAAGTTCTCGAAGTAAATATATTCCTCACTATACGTAAGTAATGTTTCTCAGTTTTGTAAAAAAATATTAGATTTACATTTTCGTTGTAGTTGCTTTCAGATCACTCATGTTGTAATTCACTTTTTAAGACAGCTTATGTGTTGTAACAGATTTTTAATGTTTATCTGGCACACAGTGCCTGTTTAATGTCAGCAGTTCTATCTAAGGTTTGATTTTGATGAAAGAAAGAAAGAGAGAGAGGGAGGGAGGGAGGGAGGGAGGAAGGAAGGAAGGAAGGAAGGAAGGAAGGAAGGAAGGAAGGAAGGAAGGAAGGCGGGAAGGAAGGGAAGAGAGAAAAAAAGGGGTGGTACTTTTCTGTTTTGTCAAACAGGTTACTTTTTGAAATAAAATATCTTGGATGCTACTACTATTGGGTGTTATGAATCACAAAAACAGTTATAATTGAAAAAGGGATGAAGCACTCGTTAACACTGAAGTGTAGGAAATATCACCTCTTATTTTCTACATTTAATGCTGGCTTTCCATGGCTGGCAAAAAAAAGTGTATTATCTGCCACTTGGGGTTTTCTCCTGGATTTTAGATGGAAGAAGAACCTTAAAGTAGATCCAAGAACATGAAGTAGGGATCTGGATCTTTAGTCCATGCCCACCTCCTCCCATTACTCGGCCTCTTCTGCTCTGCAGTTGACTAGTGTTTGTACCAGTGGCCCCAGAAGTCCTCGAAACTCTCTCTGATTGACATCAACTGAGACTCTCAACTTTCTCTCAGGTCCAAGGGTACGTGGCTAGTTGCCCAAGCTCCTCAGCGCCTGTGAGGTTTTCCACCCACTAGGAGCCTTATTATCTCTGGCACACACCTGCCTCTGTCTTGCCCAGCCTCCAGTCAGTCTCCAATAAAGGGATTGTGCTGGGGCTGCAGGAACAGCTGCTTCGTTGCTCAGAAACACAAAACAGCCCTTCTCTCACTCTGGCTCCAATTTAAGACCAAGGAGCATGGCACCGCTCATTCTGAAGAAGAGAAATTCATCTTTATATTTTTTAAGGAAAATTGTTCTATTATTATGCTTTACATTTGGCATTTTGAGCCTTTGATCTATTTTGGCAAATAAATTTCCCTTGGAAGTTAGAATACTGTTCAATAGTTTCTTCTGTGTTTCTTATAAGGAAACATATGTCTTCTTTCCTTTCCACTCTAACAGTGGTCATGTGCAGTCTACAAATGCTGATGATGTTGACAACCCGTTGGGAGACCTCTCATCCCTAGCCAAGCCGCGGTGCTCTAAGCCTCTGTATACAAACACAAGTCGGTGAGTTCCATTCATGATTATTTCCCGTATTTTATTATTAAGGATGAAACATGGTGATGGACTTTACTATAAATGAAGGAATTTAAACGTGGCTTTTTATTGAACATAGCTGAAGAAGAAAGATACCTGCTTTCTGAAAGAAATGTAGTTTGTCACAAAGGAGATTTTGGGGATTGACTCACTTGGGGTTCTTGAGCAAATCACTTCATCTCTGTGACCTCAGTTTCCTCATCTGAAACTTGTGAGAAAAAAAAAACCCACCAAGCGAGGTGATTGTGGGGGCATCAATAACATTGGTAGGGTATCTGAGACACAGATGATCACTAACAGGAATCACTTTTACACATAGGAACTTGAAGGCTGTTGTGCTGTGCTTGGTCCTGGGGAAGGAATCAGTGGGCTGGATTCTTCCATACATTCTGCAAGGAAATCATTGCTAATACGCATAATAATCTAATAATCTAAAAAAAGAGTATAGGGAGAAAGTCAATTTAAAATATTCTTCAGGCACCACAATATAGGATTGTTTCTTCTTTGATACGTATATCTACATTTTGAAATGTTTTATGAAACATTCTTGCTAAAGAATAAAAATATACTCTTTTGGGTCATTCTTCAAAAAGAGTAAAGAACACCATGGCAGCATTTTTTTAAAAATTGATATCAAAATGGACCACTTAACTTCAATACATTCGGGTGTATAGCATTCCTTAATTTCTGTTTTTAAGCAAATGAAATTTTGAGCGAATCATGTAAAAGAACTGAAGACATTAACTGTACTTATCTGATTTGGGCACTAGAGGGCGTCCAAGGTTGCAAAGTTTCTCCTTTTGATTAGTTTTCAATTTTTAACGGAATCTTAACCTGCTAACACAAAGGAATGTTTTTCATTTTTATTTATAAAATATTTATAGATGCAAAAAGATATAATAATGTCATATATAACATGTCAAATAACATAGGTAAACACCTGTGCATCCCCTACCTGGTAACTTACAGAAACTTACTCAAATCTTTTCAACCACACGTGTGGCCTCAATCTCATTGCCTGTGATTCTGCCTCCCCAGCTCAGAAGTTATCCCCATTAGACTTATGCTTCTCTTTTGCTTACTTTTCTTTCTAGTTTTGGTACACACATATGAATCTCTAAACAAATTATTATATAATTTCCACAGCACTGCTTGAGCTAAAAAGCCAAGTACAGGAGAATACAAACAATATGATAGTATTTGCATATGAGCAGGAGCTTACTTTGTGTCAAATAAGGAAAAGAGTGTGCCATCCTATTCAAACGCAAATATGTCTCCTCCTGAATTTTTTCATCTTGAAGTTTCTTGAAGAGAAATGGCTTTTTGATACTATCTTTAGGGTTTTTTTGTTTTGTTTTGTTTTTTTATGATTGGTGGCACTTAACCATGGCTGGCAAGGCCTGCTATACCCCTGCCTTTTCAATGAAATTATTTATTTATTTATTTCAAGACTCTGGGGTCTCACTCTGTCCCCAGGCTGAATTCAGTGGCATGATCTCGGCTCACTGCAACCTCTGCCTTCCGGGTTCAAGCGATTCTCCTGCCTCAGCCTCCTGAGTGACTGAGATTACAGGTGCACACCACCATGCCTGGCTATTTTTTTTTTTTCCTGTATTTTTAGTAGAGACAGGGTTTCACCATGTTGGCCAGGCTGGTCTACAATTCCTGACCTTAAGTGATCCGCCTGCCGTGGCCTTCCACAGTGCTGGGATTATAGGCGTGAGTCACCATACCTGGCCCAAAAGCCATATTTCAGGCAAGGGTCGAGGCCATTTACTTTCTAGTTCAAGTGGTTCCCTCATTGGAATCACCAATTTTCCTACAGGGCAAAAGTTTTAAAAATTTCCTTCATCAGTTGATTTTGTTTTCTGGGGTTACTAAGTCATCTGACATGCTCTGTGTTTTTTATATTAGTAGTGATTGTGCTAATAACTTAAAAATAGCCTTTTTTATTTATTTATTTATTGTTGTTGTTTTTATTTTTGAGACAGAGTCTTGTTCTCTTGCCCAGGCTGGAGTGCAGTGGCATGATCTCAGCCCACTGCAACCTCCAACTCCCTAGTTCAAGCAATTCCCCTGCCTCAGCCTCCTGAGTAGCTGGGATTACAGGCACACACCACCATGCCCTGCTAAATTTTTTTTTGTATTTTTAGTAGAGACGGAGTTTTACCATGTTGGCCAGACTGGTCTCAAACTTCTGACCTCATGGTCTGCCCGCCTCAGCCTCCCAAAGTGCTGGGATTACACGCATGATAATTCAGATATTTTTAAAGTGTAGAAAGTAAAATATCTCTTTCATTTTCAATCCCAACATTAAAAGTTTGATTTCTTTTTAGACTCTTCCCCTCATGCATTTATGAATGTGTGGAACATATATGTACAAGTGTATTGTGTGTGCATGCATAGAGGGAATGTATATGTGTATGTCAGATTGAAATGTGCACTAGATATTTTTCCATATTAAAATCTTTTAATGGCTGCATGTATTCCACCAAGTCTGTAACAAGTTTATATAGCCCAAGCCCTGACTATTTTTCTGGTTGCAAACAATATAACAAAAGCAGCCTCTACTTGTATGTCTGTGCACTTATCTGTGTATTCTTGTAGAACTCATGACTAAAAATGAAATTGTTGCATGAGGTTTCTTGTTAAAATAAAACTATTTTCTGATTTGGTAGGCATGCCCAGTTATTAAATCACATTTAGAGTTCAGGAATTCAAAATATTAATGCGGTTTCTACTGCAGTTCCTAACTTAAAACTTGAGACTAGTTTAGAAAATAGAATCCAAAATAGTCATTGGGTTCAACAAAAGTTATTGAAGCTCAGTGTAGCTAAACAATTTTGTTTGTTCAACAAACATGGATTGTTGACTGAATCTGGGTATTGCTCAGGAATTTTTTTTTAAATTATACAAATTCATCCCCACTTATAATTTGTGTCAAGTAGAAAGTTAAGGTAATACTGAGATGAGAATCCTGTTTTTTCAGGCTGGGCTCAGTGGCTCACACCTGTAATCCCAGCACTTTAGGAAGCTGAGGCGAGTGGATCACCTGAGGTCAGAAGTTTGAGATCAGCCTGCCAACATGATGAATCCTCATCTCTACTAAAAAATTAACTAGGCGTGGTAGAGAGCGCCTGTAATCCCAGCTACTCAGGAGGCTGAGGCCGGAGAATGGCTTGAGCCTGGGGGGTGAAGGTTGCAGTGAGCCAAGATCACGCCACTGCACTCCAGCCTGGGGGACAGAGTGAGACTCTGTCTCAAAACAAAAAAGAATCCTGTTTTTTCAAATCTGATCTTTTACCCTCTTTAATATAAGATCCATATTCTTGTCAAGGGCTCAGGAAACAAGTTTGAAGAGATGCTCAGTCCCTTTTAGTAACCATTTTACAGTCCCATATAGTTTCAGTGCTTTGCAAACATGAGTCATCAGTATAAGGCACATCATAATTTAATGATCTGAAATGGCAGATCTGTGTTCTTTCATAAGGATATGGAAAGAGGTGTTGGGGTGCTTTTTCTTTTGTAACAGACTCTGTTGGAATATATATATATATGTGTGTGTGTGTGTGTGTGTGTGTGTGTGTATACACACACACACACACACACATACATCTTACATACGGGAGAGAGCTCTGGGATCTAACATATATGCATATCACTCTTGTATTTCTGAAGAATACACAGGCTCAGCACAGGTGAGGTGCAGGCCCAGCTAAGAGAGCAGCACAGCCCATGCCTTCTGATCCCAAACCCAGCACTTGCAGTCACCATTTGCTTGTTTTTCCAAACGAGACAGCAGCCTCTGAGATACCATCCTCCACTAAGTTATAATCTTTTATCTCAGGACGTTACACGGTTTCATATTTACTGTACTTTTTGACCTCAGTGATTTCTCTGAGGAAGCATTTGCAAATAAACAGAAATTGTCCAACACGGACCACCAGGCAGCCCTGACAAATGTCTCCACTTGAAATTGGGGGCTTTTACTGCTGATACTTAGAGACAAGTTCATAGAAAAAAAAAAGAAATAAGAAATTGGGGGCTTCTCTGTCAGTCACTGGCTGTGTTGCAGCTTAAAAAAAAATCTTACCACAACTCAGGTTAAAGAATAACTCTATGAATAGTAGTTCCTTAGATCAGCCCAACACTTCTGCCTTTTCAGACTACTTTCACACATTCCCTCATTTGTTTTTCAAATAGTGTGATGAGGCCAGAAATGAAGGAGCAAGTTCTATCCCCATTTTGCAGATGAGGAGGCTGAAGCCAGTGGAAATGACATAAAGAGCCAACATAACTCATTTCATAAATGGTAAAAAGAACAGAGAACTGGCCTCCTAATCCCCAGGGCAGGCTCGTGCCTTAACTAACATTCAGCGTGGCTTCTTCCTCTGGCAAATAACAGGTTTTTGGAGCTCCAGCCTCAGCTATAATACGAAAGCTGTGAGTTATACTGTTTCTACATTCCCTTCTAAATGAAAGAATTGAAGATTCCAAAAACACAGGAGGAAAAAATATATCCACTAGATGAAGAGAAAAATCAATAAACCTGTAATTCTTAAAAATCGTCTTGTGACCACAACATCTTATGATATTCAGAAAAATGCAATCCAGTGACCAAAGGCCATTGCAAAATGATTCCAGTTTTATTTGTGACAATAAAATCAGACAAACCCCAACTCACAATGGACTCCTTTCTTTTCCTCTCCAGCCTTATCCGCCTCAAAGTTCTCTACAGTCCCTCCCTTCTCTCAGCCCTCTGGACTGACCCTCCTTAACATCCAAGCCTGGACTTTACTGCTCTTTCTCCCTATCCCACTTCCTGCTCCCCTTGCCCTCCCTACCTCCCATCCACCAACCTGCTGCTCCTCTCACGTGGGTCTGCACCTGCTGCATGCTGGGCACTGTGCCAGGCCTTTACTTGAATCACATCGCCCACAGCACCCTCCAAGAGTGTGCAGCTGCCCTGACTGATGGCCCTGATGATTGTAAGTGAGGATGGCTCAGAAAGTTTCAGCTGAGGTCTGAGTTCGCATAGCTGATCAGAGCAGCCCTTGAATTAAATGCCTCTGTCTCACACCCCCATCTCTTATGTTGCATCTGTGGTCTTTGTCCACTTGGGATCTTTAAACCTTTAAATGTGCATTTTTAAAATTAAAAGTATTAGTGTGAAAGCTGTCAGGGGCTAAGCCTGCTTGATGTCTGCCTAGAACTGTACCTGATATAGAATGGCTTATTTATAAGACTGTCACATTTATTTAACCTGCACTTACATGCCACCATGTATAAATGCAGCCCTCTGTGAGCTAACAAGGCTCTCCTGGCTGGGCTGGAAGTAATGCCAATGGTCCTTCCCATTCAGTTTAATGGCACTGAGGTCCACTTCTGCCACTTGCCAACCTGATTAGTACTGGCCATGTTACTTAGACTTTCTCTGCCTCAGTTTCTCCATCTATAAAATTGGCATGATCAGAGGACCTATGACAAAAGGTTATTGTGAGAATTGAATAGTCAACTTACATAAAGCATTTAAAAGGGTGCCTGGAATATAGAACACATTCAATGACTGTTAGTCATGTTTACAATGTAGCATGAGAATTTGTATGCATGCCTAAGTTTTATGCACATATATACTAACTACATATATTCTACATATAACATGGTTTTCTCTGCATTTTTATCTCATATTTAGCTTATAATTATATACATCTGTGCTCCCTTCTTCTGAGTTACTAAACTTCTTGATTTTCTTAAATTACTTAATTTCTATTTCATCATGCTTTGTTGAGAACCAATTTATTGTAAACTTGGGCAATACTGTATTCAAATTTATCAATTACTGAACAAAATCCTGGTTTATTTGGAACTAGGGAGTACAAAATAAGGTGTTAAAAGGACTAGAAGCCGTGGGCAAAGGCAAAAGTGAAGACTTCTTATTTTTTAGTGGGTCTCTGCTTCTCTCTGCTTTCCTCAAATGGGGAGTTGAATTCTTTGAACATGCATCTTATCTGGAAATCCGTTTCCCAGTATCTTTAATAGCTTTGTTCCCTCCAGCTGAAAAATAGTATCTCCTAACAGCAGCACTTTAGTGTCCCCAGAGAGTATTCTCCTCTTAATATGAGGTCAGTGTGTTGCACGTAAGATGGCAAAATTCCCCTTGTTATGGCCCTATATGCAAGGGTTAAATGGAATAGATTTAGAAGCAGTGTGGGTGAGGACTTTTGTTTTCAAATATTTAGCTGTTTATTATGCAACCGAATTCATTCTCAAGCCTGAGCAGCTAATTAGTCTACTATTTCATGATATGTTATTATTAAATATGATGTCATATAATAGCATTAAGACAATGTAACATATGATACCATTTAGCACCAATAACCTGCATGCCACAGAGGCACAGAGGCTGTGCGATGTTTTTTATCAAGCCCTTCCTGTGATTGACAGATGGCCTGCGTCCATCCCTCTGACTTCTTAACTGCTCTGATGGGAGGATATGACTTTAGAGGCATTTTAATTCTGCAGGTGTTTCAAAGGCAGTGGAAAAAACCTTTCACACAGATGGAGGGGATTTCCTTTGTAACATGCATGGAAGCTTTAATGAATGTTTGGGGGAGAGACACACACGCATGAATAACTTTGCCTCACTCTGGGTTACCTCTCTAACTTACAGCTGCACTTTTCCAACAAAATTCCAAGAAATTCTGCAGGGCACTCCCTAGAATTTGGCAGCTTCGTTTCACTCACGTAGGTCCCCCGGCAAGCTTGACAATATGGCTCTAAAACAGAGCCTCCTGAACTTAGCAGCACAGGAGAATCATCTGGAGCGCTATTGAAAGCCGCAGTGCTCAGGCCACACCACTTATTAGTCATATTTAAATGTGGGGGTGTGAGCCAGGCATTGGTACCATTCAAGATGCCCCTGAGATGTCAGTGTACAGCACCACTGGGAACCTCTGTCTTAGCATCTTTTCAGCTGTCTGTACTGGATAAACTTTGCAATCTCCATGCACATGACCCTATTTTGTAAATGTTTCATTTCTTTAATTACTGTATTTCAACTGAAATTAGTTTAGCATCTATTAAGTGCTAACAATTTGCTAGCTGCTTTCACATTCAATTCCTCTAATCCCCAGAGTGCCCCTAAGAAGTTGTGTTGTTGTCTTCATGCTGCAGTTGACTGAACTTAAGCCCAGACAGCTTTCTTCACTGGAGGAAAACCTCACAGTTGGTTAAGGGGCAGAGTCAGGCTTGCCATAGAAGCCTGCTTCTCAGTGCAGTGTGGGCTTCTCCCACTATTCAGCTGCCTTATTTTCCTAATCTCACAAAATCTGTTATTTTGTCCTGTTTATTCTGGTTTTGCCCTGGGTGTAATTTGCCTTCACTTTGTTAGTCTCTGGGTGTCCTTGATTATATCACCTGCAAGCCAATAAGTCATCACCAACAGAGTCATAAATTACACAGCTGGAAGAGAATTAGGAGATTTATTAGTGCAATTCCCTGCCTGATACATATTTTCCCCCTAGTATTCTGATATTTGCACATAATCAAGATGGGAAAGACAACAAGAAATGGCAACGTGAATCCTTCTCATTGTTTCCATGTCTCTGTCACCCCAGTCCTTCTGGTTGGTATCATTACCCATGGTCAGGCTGAGGTTAGAAGGCTCCAAAAGACTATATCCAGTCCAGACCCCAGAGATGATATGGGGAGCCGAGGTCTGAGTCTTCTCCCTCCCAACCGTTAAGCACATACCCCTTTCACTAACCTCTCTTCTACCTGCCTTGTCACCTGATGCTTTCAGGAGCAACTCCTATAAGCTCCAAATTTTGGAAATTACTCCTAAGATAAGTGGTTCCTGGGGAAGACTTTGTTTGGCTTACTGGTTATGTGGGAAGGTCAGGGATATAACCAAGGAAGACACTGAAGAACCATTTCTCCAGTGCCCACAGAGGTTTGCTTGTTGCTACCGTGTTGCACTTTGTCTGGGCCCCAATTTTAAATAGGGAACCATGCCACAGGGATGTCCTGCTCTCAGAGAAAGGCCCAAGGATGGCAAGTGAAAGCCAATGAGATGAGTGAAATGTGCAAACTGCCCACTGGCCCTTTCCTCGCTGGGGCAAGTTCATGAAGGTGGCCTTTCTCAATTCTCTTGGAATTCAGCACAGTGAGCTGAGGCTGTGGCATTGGTACAGGTTTGCAAAGATGGCAGGCTATTAGACAGAGCCTCATGATCTGCAAATAGTGTATTCTCGGACTTTGAAATACAATTTAAGTCTTATTTTCCTCAACTCCTTGCAGTTAAGGCGACATGTGGTGAGCAGTACACAGGACGGAGCTTCACACTGGGCCTGTCCCATAAGCCAGCCTTACCCACCTCCTAGGAAATAATCTGTGTAAACCACTTTGTATGCTGTCATGGCAAGAATATTGATTATTATTCACATTCCTTCCTCTGAACTACCTACTTAAACCTTTCTCTTGAATGCTCATGTGCCTTTTCTAGAGAGAGAGGACTTTATACACACTGAAGAATGAATTCTTCATTCCTTTTATCTCCCACTGTCCCTGGTGGAGAAAAGAACAGGGAAGCAGAAGAGTCAGTGGAATTCGACTAAACAAACTGCTGTAGAATTAATGCTGGTGTACCTTTGTTTGCAATGTGCAATTTTAGGAAATCATCTGAAATCTGTAATACAATACATTAATGGTAATAAGAAAGACATTTGATAATGTAACGCTGCTATAATGTAAGAGCAGATATTTATTCATATTATATTCATTAATATTAGAGTCCACATTACAGAGATAAGTGTGGGATACAGGTCTGCGGTTCTGGCAAGACCTGGTATCTTCCTTCATTATGAAACGGAGCTCAGCAGTGAGTCATGTTTGTAAAAGACGTCGAAATTTAGAATAGGAGAAAAACATGCACTTGAAATAAATTTTATTGACCCCGGAGTAGAGCTATTATCTAAGTACCTGTGCCCCAGGCCTGCACTGTTCCCCTTTTGGAAAGCCCAGGTTCCACATCTTATGTGGGGGAAAAAATTAGACTGCATCTTTCTTTATATTTTTCATATTTGCGTGCTAGTTACCATGACAATTTCACAAATCATCCTTTTAATTTCCTCTCTTCCTCCTCTCTTAACTCTTTACTTTAGTGCTGCAAACATTCCAGGATATACCGGCAAGGTTCATTTCACAGCCACCCACCCAGCAAATTCTAATATTCCATCAACAACCCCATCACCAGATTCAGAACTGTACCGGTAAGTGTGAATCTTATTACTCAGTGTGCTCAGATACATTAGGAGGGGAAACCCTAATTGTATTCCATTAAAGAATAATTAAATAGTAAAAGCAAATTTGCATTGTTTTTAAAAATGGGGCATCAAGTCCGAAACAGAGAGGAGATAATTTTCCATTTTCCTATTGAGGGGAACTTCATTACGCCTTGTGTGTGTTTCCTTTTTGAATCTTACCCAAAATGACACTGAAAACCAGGTGTAGATTAATGTTATTATTAATGTGGCCAAAAGGGGCATATGAAGGTATTTAAGGCACATTAGAGGAATGGTATCTCTGCTTCTTAGACTCACAGAGATGATGTGCTCACACATCACCCTTCTCTGTGACCATCAACAGACACACGGAACACACCTCAGATACATGGTTATTTCTTGTGAACAGCCACCTTATTTTTTATAAAAGACAAAATTCTGTTGAAAGTCATATATATATTTAAATGTGCATTTTGCAAATTGAAAGCAGGAGATGTGGCCAGGCATGGTGGCACACACCTGTAATCCCAGCACTTTGGAAGGCTGAGGTGGGCAGATCACTTGAGGTCAAGAGTTTGAGACCAGCCTGACCAACATTGTGAAACCTCATCTCTACCAAAAATACAAAAATTAGCCAGGCATGGTGCCATGCTCCTGTAATCCCAGCTACTAGGGAGGCTAAGGCAGGAGAATCGCTTGAACCCGGGAGGCGGAGCTTGCAGTGAGCCAAGAGTGCCACTACACTCAGCCTAGGTGACAGAGCAAGACTCCGTCTCTCTCTCTCTCTCTCTCTCTCTCTCACACACACACACACATACACACACACACACAGAGGCAGAAAACAGGAGATGTTAGATGCAAGGTTATTGTAGATTCCTTTATTTGAAGCTACTAGTGAGATGGAACACGTCATTGCTCATCCATTATATCTCAAATTTGAAAGCATCTGATGGAAGTCCTGGCCTTGCAAACTATTTTGAAAATGGAAATGCAGTCTGAACCAGGTCTAGTGGCTGGCCCAGTACAGATGAATATGCTATCACAGTAGGAAGGCAGACTTGAGGGAGAGAAGTTTTCCCCCAAAAGGAGAGCTTTTTGTCCTAGATCACATTCTTTTGGTAGAGGATTCATTCGTTTATCAAACATTTATTTTATTTTATTTATTTTTTATTTTTTGAGATAGAGTCTTACTCTGTCGCCCAGGCTGTAGTACAGTGGTACAACCTCAGCTCACTACAACCTCTGTCTCCTGGGTTCAAGAGATTCTCATGTCTCAGCCTACTGAATAGCTGGAATTACAGGCACACACCACCACGCCCAGCTGATTTTTGTATTTTTGGTAGAGATGGGTTCCCCCATGTTGGCCAGGCTGGTCTTGAACTCCTGACCTCAAATGATTTGCCCACTTCAGCCTCCCAAAGTGCTGGGATTACAGGTGTGAGTCACTGCACCCAGACTTATCAAACATTTATTGAGCATCGATTCTGGGCAAGGCACTGTTCAAGACACTGGACATGCAGGGATGAACAGATAAGGTCCCGACTCTCAAGAGCTTATGTTCTGGTACAAAAGACAGACAGTAAAGAAGCACCCAAGTAACTGAAGAAATGAAATAATAATCTTAGCTAGTGAAATGTGCTAGTGAAATGAAGAAGAAAGACTGATTTAGGAGAGAGGGCCTCGGGAGGGGCTTGTTGAGCTTGGTGGTCAGGGAGAGCTTTCTGAGGAGGTGACTGTCAGGCCATGGGTACCAAGCCAGAGCTCCTGCTCTGATCAACTTCTTAAACTTTCAGTAAGGCAGTGGCTGTGAATGAGAGCAGCTGTCATGCATGGGCCTCTTGAGCTGTGGCTCTGGTCCACGCAGCTGCTCATCCTCTCACTCACTCACCCATTTGCTGGTGGATTCACAGGTTCTTTTACTGAGTCAACACATGTTTACTGTGCTCCAGTAAATCACAAGAACTGCTTGCAAGGTGCTCACCCTCTTGCAATGAGAAATAAACAATTGCAGCAGAGGATGATGAAAAGTGTCTTAACACTAGTAATCACTTCTGCTGACTGAGTCCCAGGATCCTGTAAGGAAGGGAATGTTACTATCCTCATTTTATAGATAAGGAAACTGAGGCACACAAAAGCTGCCTGGGGCTCTGGGAGGGGGCACTAAGGAAGACTTCATAGAGGAGTGGCCCATGCAGTGACTTGGAAGAGTGGGGCTTGGTCCCAGGTAATTGAGGGCAGCAAGCATTCCTCATGGCTCAGTAAAGGCACCATAGGAGGCAGGTCTCAGGCCCCAACTAGCCCATTGTATGCCACTGTGTACAGACAATTCTATGCATCCCACAGGCCCTGTGTATGCAGCCTTTTCTAAGGTGCCTGCCAATAGGAGGCTTTATCAACGCATCTCACTTTCTGGATTGGTGATTGTCTTGCATTTCCAGGCCATCTGATGAGAGACATCTTAAAAGGAAGTCAATGGATTTCTAGGCTAATAATTTGCATTTTGTTTTCTCTCAAAACACTTTTTTTTCCAGTCTCAATATTTGCATGTATTTAAAATAGCAAATTCTGCCATGTATATCGTTATAACAACATAATATTATGAAGGGATATGGGCATATAGCAAAATAGTTACTATAGTGAACATGTTAACATCCATCATCTCCATAGTTACCCATTGTCCCCTTTTCCCTGTGGTCAGAGCATAGAATCTATGATCTACTCAGCAAAAATCCTGAATATGATACACTATGACTCCCTCTAGTCCTCATGATGGACCATATGTCTCAGGCTTGTTCCTCCTGCACATTTGCTACTTAGTATCTTTTGACTGACATCTCCGGTTGCCTCGCTCCCCACCAGATCCCTCATAACCACTGTTCTATTCATTATCTCTGTAAATTTCACCTTTTATTTCTTTTATAGATTCCACACATAAATGAGATTGTGCAATATTTTTCTTTCTGTATCTATTAGCTAAATGACTTCCAGGTCTGTCCCTATTGGGCAAATGGCAGGATTTCTTCCTTTTTAAGGGTGAAAAATATTCCATTTTTTTAATCCATTCATCTGTCGGCAGATACCTAGGTTGTTTTCATATGGTGGCTATTGTGAATATGATGCAATGAACAAGGAATTGCAGGTATCTTTATGAGGTGGTAATTTCATTTCCTTTGAGTATATGCTCAGAGAAAGGATATGTTATTTTTATGTTTAATTTTTTGGGGGGAAACTCCATACTGTTTTCCATAATGGCTGCACCAACCTACATTCCTATCAACAGTCTATTATTTCTCTACACTCTCATCAACATTTATTATCTCTTGTCTTTTTGATGGCAGCTATTCTAACTGGTGCGAGGCGATATCTCATTCTGGTTTGTATTTCCCTAATAAGCAATGTTAAGCACTCTTTACCTGCTCACCATTTTTGTTATCTTTGGAAACATGTCTGTTTAGGTCCTTTGCCCATTTTAAAAATTGTGTTATATGTTTTCATGCTATGGAGTTGTATGAGTTCTTTATAAATTTTGGATATTAACCCTTATCAAACATATGGTTCCCAAATATTTTTTTCCAGTCTGTAGGCTATCTTTTCATTCTTGCTGATTGTTTCCACTGCTGCACAGAAGCTTTTTAGTTGGACATAGTCATATTTACTTATTTTTGTCTTTGTAGCCCAAGCTCTGGGTGTGATGTACAAGAAATCATTGCCAAGGCCAATGTCAAGACATATTTTGAAACATTACAAATCTATTTCCAAAGGCAGACCTGGTAGACATTTAGACAAGTAATATATATTTACTTCATGTGAAGGACATAAAACAATGTCAAAATTAAATACATCCTTATATTGATCATTTAGACTCACTGTCCAAAGAGAGCTGGGATAAAACCCTGTGGCTGGTTTATGATTGATGAGGGATCCAACTCAAAGATTCTTTGTCAGTGCAGATATAAACATTGGTAATCCCTCATGTTTTTTTGTTCACAATCCATCTTCTCACCCACAAATCTTGGATCCCACCCTGATATCTGATTGCTCTAACATATCTACACATAATCAAGTCATCTAATGTGTGATAAAAGATTCCTATTATCTTTCAGATAAATCTCTATTTCTAAATGAAAAACTGTCCCCTAATGTTACACCCAGACAATATAATTTATATCTTTCAGCCAGACTCTCACATCCAGATTCAGGTCCATGGCTGACTCTTGGGGATCTTTTCAATTCATCTCAATACACACATACCACACACATGGCTTTCACCCATGGCCCTAATATACACACATACTGCACATAACGGCTGTCATCCATGACCCCAGAGTGGGGACCCAGAGCCCTCTGAGGTAGCTTCTCTGGGATTTTTATTCTCAGGGTGCAGATAACACTCTAGAGAAAGTGACACTAACCAAAGTGTCACCCACAACTAAGTGATGATTTGTGCTGGGCCCAGATGTCAAGGCCTGCACTTCTGCATTCTCCCCTAACGGCAGCTCCTGGCAGGCAGTAGTGCTCTGGCATGAAAAAGCACAGTGGGGAGGGGCAGGAGGGATTTAAATTTGTAAAAACTCACTGTGCTTACATAAGCACTGTGCGCTTCAGCAGGAAGTCCTGGCCCTTGTGATCAAAAAATTGGGCCTTCCAGGCTCTTCATATCATGAAGTATCACTCTGATTGTATCTAACACTATAAGTTATTTTTCTAAAACTTTCCAGTGAAAGTGGGAGCCTTGATCTCTCTCTGATGAGTATCATGAGAACGTAGTGAGCTAACTTCCTCCTGACTGTTTCTGCTTGATCTGATGCATTTTTTCCTGTTATTTCTAAGGAGTCATCTTCTTCACACGGGCATTCCCTGGGAACTCCTGAATATTAGCTGCTACTGTACTCTCACTGCTCCTCTGCAGTGGGTTCCTCACTTATTAAGAGCTAATGCCATTCCCTGTGACGGCTGTCTTCAAACCCCTCTGTGCCACGCGAGCTCTCAGTCCCTTCCCCATGCCCCTCTCAGCTGGTCTTGCTTCCTGCTTGCTGGGGCACCCAAGGTGACCCCTTCTTCTTCCCTGCTAGTGCACCCTCCTCCTCTCCACATCCCAGGCTCTATTTCTGTCACCACTGTCTCCCTTTTCCCCCAGGAAGACATGCTGTCACTTTTCTAAAATACTGATCATTATCTCTGAGCTCTCAGTCCTGTGGTCCCATTAAGTCCTGCTTCCTTCCTTCCGCCCCCCAGTGCTGGCCTCTCCCAGCTGGCCAGTTGTTTATGAAGAACCCCAGCGGGGTCTCCCTGTGGCTTTTCTCTGAGCTGCAACTCTGTTCTCTCCTTTCATTCCGTTCACTTCTAAACTTCCTGAAAAAGCAAACAGCTAATCTCCCTTGCCTCCTGCCCTCACTTCCTTCCTGCCCACTCTCTCCTGAACCTGAACCTCCTGGCTCTGGATTCTGACACCAGCAGTCAAGTGACATGCTCCTGCCTGTCAGGCTGTAGACTGGAAGGCGGACAAAAGAGAGGCCATTGGATCCTCTTGATGCAGAGGCAAGGAACAGTGCATTTGGCTGGATCTCTGTAATCGATCAAACTGCACTGGTGCTTTGGAGGTTTTAAGTTGTTTAGGCCTCAAATGTTGATGCAAAGCGGTCCAGGGCCATATACTCCCCATGCCGTATTTGCAGCAAAGTGCACAGTGCCCCCACAGTGCCTCAGATGAATATTGGGATGGAGTCAGACTGAGAGGGGACAGTTGGAGAGATTTGAAGTTAGGAGATGGGGTGTGTTGGAAGTGGAGCAGTCATGAGCAAGGGGAACATGGGCACAAATGTTTTGTTAGCTCCCGTTTCCACGATAGTCCAGTGTTTCTTGCCCACATCCTCCTACCAGAATGTAACCTTCACAGAAACTTGCCTTCACATCTCTGCAGCCATTTCTCACAACATACAATATATATATATATATATATATATGTGTGTGTGTGTGTGTGTGTGTGTGTATGCATAATATGTATATATAAAGAAAAATAAAATATCAGTTTGTGGTGATCATAGCAAAAAACAAAGCCATTTTAGATGCAGTCGCTTTATAGAGGGTTCATTTCCCACACCAGCATTGTAACTTGCTGCTGATACAAACACTGCATTGTGTGTGTGATTCAAATAGCAGCAAATTCACAGCAAAATTACTTCAGGCCATGAGCTTATGGGGTTGCTTATAATAGCTGGCCCAACTCCTGTGACACTGGGGCAGCCACCTCCAGGCAGAATAGGGAGTATGGGAATGCCAGTAACCCAAGGGGATAAAATATCACTTGCAAAGTATTCCACATTTTCAAAGCTATTTTTTTAAAAAAAATTCTATTAATTATCACACCAAAATTGATAGGGCAAATTTATTCCTACTAGGTAGATAAGCAAAGTAAAATGAAGCCCAATCATGAACCTCCTGTGGGAACAGGCAGCTTAAATGCACTGGCCGAACCAGTAAAACCCTGTGCACAGGCTTCAGCCCACTGGCCTTGCCTACCCTCCCCCAGCAGCCTCCGGGTGAGGCCCAGGCCCCATCCACCCATGTCTTCTCCTAGCCGCTGGCCTCTGGGTGAGGCCCGGGACCCGAACCCATGTCTTCTTCCAGCCCATAGGTGAGGCCCAAGACCCTCCCACCCCCCATCTCTTCTCTAGGACTCTGGGTGACCCAGCCACATCTTCTCCTAGCCTCCGGGTGAGGCCCCAGTCCCCCGACCCATATCTTCTCCAGGTTGGTGGGTGACCCAACCATGTCTTCTCTTGGTCTCTGGATGAGACCTGGGTCCTCCCACCCATGTCTTCTCCAGGCCTCTGAGTGACACAACCATGTCTTCTCCGGCTTCTGAATGAGGCCTGGGACCTTCCCATTCATGTCTTCTCCCAGCATCTGGGTGAGGCCCAGGCTTCCCCCACCCATGTCACCCATGTCTTCTCCAGGTCTCTAGGTGACTCAAGTATGTCTTCTACCCTCCAGGTGAGGTCTGCCTGCCCCGTCTTGTCCTGGCTTCCCTGTGCCTTGTCTGTGGGCCCCTCACTCCTCCTTGGTGGAGACTTTGGCTGTCCCGGCCGCCCGGCCCGGAGAGCTCTCTCCTGAGTCCCCTGAACCCCTGGGCCCTCCCCAGGCCTGGCATGGTGTGGTCGGGTTCCTTGGGTGGCTTTCTGCAGATTACCCCCATTCACAGCACCCGCCATGATTCTCCGCAGGGCAGAGGCGCGGTCCCTGAAGCTGAGTGCTCATGAGCCATCCTGGGCCTCCCTGCCTGCAGTGCGCGCTCTCCTCCCCTTCCCGCTCACGGGTATCCTTCGTTGGCTGAGGTTATATGTTTCTATGTCTTTTATGTGTCCTTTTTCTCCTTGTCTGCCCATCCTGCCGCAGCGTCTTACAGAAGGAAATGGCAGTTGACCTCTTCCGTCCCCAGGCTCCGCTGTCACGACTGGTCACGACTGTGAGACCCTACAACCCCTTCAACAAGAAGGAAAAAGAAACCCTGGACTTCTAGGGGCGGCGACCCTGCGCGGGCTGTCCGGGCGCTGCTCCGCCTGGAGAAGGCCTGCGCGGAGTGGGAAATAAAGGCGGCTTCTGCCCGGCGCGGTGCGGTGTGGTGGGTCGGTGCTCTCCGCGGGCCTGCGCGTCCCTCCCGGCCCCGCCTCTCTGCTCCCGCAGGCGGCGCTCAGCTGGGCCCGGGGCACCCGCCCCTCAGACTCCAACACCGCCGGCAGAGGGGGAGCAGGGGTCCTGTGGCAGAAGATTGCTCTTTAGGGTTGGAACATTGGGTCCACATAGAGGTCTCCATCCGGACCACTTCAGAGCAGGGATTCCACTGCAGAGCAGACCATAGCAGATCTCAAAGGCGATCTAGTCAAAAACTCACATGCTGTCAGTGGGAACACTGAGCTACTGAGGAGCTGTGTTCTTCTTTTCTCCCAGAGGACGTCACACAGGGGCACAACATCTACTCTCTCTCTCTCTCTCTCTCTCTCTCTCTCTCTCTCTCTCTCTCTCTCTCATCTCTCTCTCTCTCTATCTCTCTGAGACAGAGTCTCGCTGTTTCTCCAGGCTGGAGTGCAATGGTGCAATCTCGTCTCACTGCAACCTCAGCCTCCCGGGTTCCAGAGATTCTCCTGCCTCAGCCTCCCCAGGAGCTGGGACTACAGGCACTCACCAACACGCCCACCTACTTTTTGTATTTTTAGCAGAGACGGGGTTTCACCATGTTGGCCAGGCTGGTCTCGATGTCTTGACTTTGTGATCCACCTGCCTCGGCCTTCCAAAGTGCTGGGATTACGGGAGTGAGTTATCGCTCGCCGCCAACATCTACCCTCTCTTGGCCTGCTCCAGTGTTTCCCTGAGAGAGAAGCGTTCCCCAGGCTTCCTGAGGGTCCTGAGGTCTAAGTCATGACCACTTTGGGTTAGGGTGTGGCCTGACCCGCCCTTGACCAAAGAGAGCACTAGCTTGGGGAATCTCTCAGGGGTGCATGTGGGCTGAAGGGGAGCCCTCTGGCCCTCAGAATATACACATAAAGTATATTTTTACAGTATTTGTACATATATAAACATACACAGAGCCTGTTGGAGTTTACAAAGTGCTTTTGTAAATCTTAGCTCATTTGATCCTGCAACCTTGTAATAAAGTCTTGTAGCAGGCATTTTACAAATATCTTGCATTTTATGAATAAAATAGACTAAGGACAGGATAAGTGAAGTATTTAAGATCAGGCAACTAGAGTTATTACTAGAATTCAGGTTTTCCATATTTAGTTAGTATACCTCTCTTACCCCTCCATTTTTTTTCCAGCAGATAGGATAACCTTCAATGAATTATAAAAACAAAACAAATAGAAACAAGGGGGGAAAAAAACCCTCCCTGTGTTTCTAGACTTTTCTGAAGTGTCTCAGGGTTTTTAGCTGATTTCTAAGAAATTCAGATCAAGATAGTTATTCTGCAGAACTCCAAGTAAATGTGTAAATGCTTTTGGGGGTAGTTTGTTCTTGATTTTCCCACAGAAAGGGAGAAGCCGGCTACCTTCGTGATGAAATCATGATGTATTGCCTCAATGGACAACAACACAGACTTGAATCGTGAGTGTGCTACCAGGACAAAAGAGGAAGAGCAACAGCCATCCATCCTGAGGGTGGACATGCCTTTAAGCAAAGGAATGGCTCCCCCAAACCCAATCTTGTAGTTTAGTTATTTTTAGAAAGAGTATATTGGAAAAAAATAATTAGACCCAAATAAAAATCTTCAACTCTGGAACGTTCTCAGAAAAACACAAATGGGGCAGTATCAGCCTCATTCAGGAAGTAGATTAATGTAGGTACCCGAGATTACATTTTGCAGTAAACATTCCTGGCAGGCTACTTTGTCAGAGGGTGGTGGTGCTCAAAATCAGAGGCACCTCTTCATCATTCTCGGCCTGGACAGGGCTCCAGTAATACTGGATCTTCACATTTTGCAGGCAAAACATAATTTTTCCATTCTCTATGCTGCAGATACCGGGACACCTGTCAGAGAACTTGAACACTCCAATGCTGCTTCTAGAAGGATATTGACTTTGTAGCATCCTTAAGCTTCATGCAGAAAAAGAGAGATGGTGACTTTCCATTTGCACTCTAACTTGTTCAGATTTCTCACTTGTGAAGCTAAAATGCAAATCCTGCTCACCACAGACCTGGAATCCAAGGTCAGCCGCAAGAACGAAGGACATAGAATGACCTGTGTTCCTAACCCTGACCTGTAGGTGTAAGTTGTAGTCTCGGGGCTTCTGTGGTCAGCATTACAACTAAAAGTCACAAAAGCCATGGGAGATAGACTCAGGGATATGCATCTGCTCTTCAGATTCTGAATTCTGGTCTTGCGTCATTTCTTGCACCAGGAGCCAGCACAGCTGTGCTTCCTCATACTAACAACTTGCTCCTCACTCCCTACCCTCCAGGCACAGTCTTCCCTATAAAGTCACCCTCTCAGCTTTTAGTTTTTCCCAGAGATGACACAAATACAGAGAACTGTGGCATTTTTATAGCATTTAGGTGAAAGATGTGATAAATTATACAGTTCACCTGAGAGAAAAAATGCATGCTAAACCAGGCAGTGGCTCATACCTGCAATCCCAGCATTTTGGGAGGCCAAAGTGGGAGGATTGCTTCAGCCCAGACATTCAAGATCAGACTGGGCAACACAGTAAGACCTCGTCTCTACAAAAAAATCAAAAAATGAAGTCGGAGGATCTCTTGAGCCCTGGAGATTGAGGCTACAATGAGCCATGATTGCGCCATGGAACTCCTGCTTGGGTGACAGAGTGAGATCCTGCCTCAAAAAAAGAAAAAAAAAGAAAAAGAAAAGAAAGAAGAAAATGCATGCTAATAATGTATTCTAGCAAATAAGGGTGTTAGAATGCAACATATTAAAATATTACAAAGGTACAACAATCTGAAAAAATATGACACTCAACGCAGAGCAGAATGGAGACTAGAATTGAACAGAGGAAAGCATTTTAAACCCGTGAGTACAGGGTAGGTTTTTTTCAATAGATGGTATTGGGACAACTATTTGAAACAAAAAAGAAATATCGATTCACTAAAGGAATGGTTCCTGGAATCCAGACTTAAATAGGTAAGTTATAGATTACCTGGAAAGTCAAGGGAATTGGTTTAAAAGGTGGAGGGTGTAAAAAATTTTTCCAAAAAGGACACCAAAGAAGATAAAAAGCTACTTTCAACATAAAAAATACAATCAAAATTTTAAGATAAACCTGTCAGGAAAATATGTCAAAGGATCCACATTCTTATTGTTAAAACAGCCTATGATTTAAAAAGTGATTATGCTAATCGGAACAAGTTAAAGGATATTAACAAAAAATAAGAAATATGAATGGCCAATAAAATTTTTACGCCTCAGCAGTATTAGAGAAATAACAATAGTATTTTGCTTTTCACCCACGAATTGGTGCTGGTGAGCAGAAATAGATGTCTGTACACCACTAGTAGGAGTTTACGTGGGTAACGCCTTCGTAGAGGATACTTGGCAAAATGTTTTAAGAGCTTTCACAAGTGGAATATATTTCAACTTAGTCATTTCACTTTTAGGATTTTATCAAAGCAAATAATTACATAGTGAGTAAATGTATTTGCATAAAGAATTAAAGGTGCAGCATTTTATTTAACTGAGAGAAAATGAAAACAACCCACTGTCCTGTAGGGTAAACACACCTGATAGCAGTAACTTAAGCATATCCTTAGAATGACCCTTATGGCAGATGCCTCTGTCCCATCTCGTGGGACATGGCCAAACAAGAAATTGAGGCCCTGAGTTTTGGATTAATGAAGATTGACAGGTGGAGTTCATTATTAGAAGGCTGTTAAGTAAAAATGCTATATAAACTGCATGCTGTTTGCAAACAGTTGCAGTTTTCCTGCCCAGCCTGCTGCCACTGGGTGATGTTGTCCAGGCTACCACCACCTCTGTAATTAGGGCAGTCCTATTATCCAACCTGTTGCCACTGGACTCTCTCACCTGTGTGTATGCCCCTAATAAAATCCCATGTCTCATTTGCTGACTTTGGCTCTCTTCTTCAGCTTCTTGATCCTAGTGTCTTCCCTACTGAGATGCATACGAGTTCAATACAACATGCCCATCAAAAGAAAATGTGATAGGCCCAGTGTAGTGGCTCACACCTGTAATCCCAGCACTTTGAGAGGCCAAGGTGGGTGGATCACCTGAGGTCAGGAGTTTGAGACCATCTTGGCCAACATGGTGAAACCCTATCTCTACTAAAAACACAAAAGTTAGCCAGACATGGTGGCAGGTGCGTGTAATCCCAGCTAAGCAGGAGGCTGAAGCAGTAGAATCACTTGAACCCAGGAGGCAGAGGTTGCAGTGAGCCGAGATTGTGCCACTGCACTCCAGCCTGGGCGACAGAATAAGACTCTGTCTCAAGGAAGAAAATAAAAATAAAAAAGAGAAAATGTGATGAATTGTTGTACATTAATATACTGATATATAATATATATGTATATGCATTAAAAAGATAATAGCACTTCATATTGATTACATTGGAAAGATATATATATATATGGAATACTGGCAAATGCAAAAGCAGGTATTACAACAGTGTGTATTTAATTATTTAAATTTTAAATATATGTATACATAGAATAATGTAGAGTGATGTAAACAAAAGGTTAATAGTTATTAGTTCTGGGATTACAGGTGATTTCCTTTTTATGCTGTTACTACAGTAGGTGTATATTCTTAAAAACTGGAAAACTTGAGAAGTTATAAAAAAGTCAATATCCTTTCTCTTCAAAGGTCCCTACATAAGAAACGATCAAAACATTCCTTTTAGGAATTTAGTACCAGAAAACCGATTGTCCCTCCTGAAAAAAACTGGTTTTGGAGTATGAGAATCATGTCAATCATCTCTAAAATCTGCCGGTTTATAATATATACAGGAGTAAAATTACATAAGGTAAAGTCCACTTCCCCCTGCCTGCCAGGGAGCTCAAAGCTAAAGTGAATAAATATATTAACTTATAGCTTAAACACTTGAGCCAGGGTTCCACATTCAAAACTGACATTTGATTAAGCCACTGATAGAGTCATTCTGACCCAGGTTCCAGCCTGAGAACCACTGATGACTCTGATTGTCTGTGTGCCTGCTTCCTCCTGCATTAGTTACATTTTAATGAAATCCGTACCTCCTCTATTTCCTCAAGGATATAAGGTATTTCCTAATATTGTAAGGACTTAAAGTGGCCACAGAAAAATCTAAAACTTATGTGCCTTAATGTTTAATTTGTTTCCCATAAGTGTTTCATGCACAAAATGGAGCATTGGTTTTAGGAAGGAAAAAAAATTAGACACCTCACCTAATAACTGTCCAAATTGCCTTTGTGGTTAGAGAAGGCAATTATCCAGCAGTAGGAATAACTTACCAACCCAGAATTATTTTCTAATAAGTGAGAATATTACAAATTTAATATATTTCTACCTTTAGCCCATTGTAGACTGGATTATTTTTATGTCTGGGAAGCACAAAGTTTTGCATTATGATCCATATATTGCTAAACATAAAAAACTAAGAAGGAAAATGCAAATGAAAGAGCTATAATTACCTAATAAACAGGTGTATTTCTCTGAAAAATAAATTTTCAGGATTTATATTTTAAAATGTCTACTTCAACAGTATTTTTCATCACCACTCTCCCGTAATCCTGGGGAGGCAAGGAGGCATTGAGGCTTCAAGCCTGGGTTTCAGACTCAGCCTGAACAGGATCCAAGTCCTGCCTCCCACACTCTCCAAGCCAGCTGAATCACAGCCTGGGGTGACAACTTCCAAAAGTGAGTTAACAGTCACCTAATACAAACATATAAATGATGCTATGATTATAATTATAAACAAAGTTGTAATGGTGGCCTGAGGATTTCATTACCTGAGATAACATATCTACACTTTTCTGGTGCAACAAATACCCGAGGACACCATGATGCGAGAGACGCCTGTGGATCAGAAGCCTCTGGGCTCCACACACAAGTCAGCAAGCAAAGGGAGCAATGAATAACAAGTCACTAAACAATGCATATGCTACGCAGGCTGCAGAGGATATCAACACCCATGACCTCCTCAACTCAAACAAGCACAAAACTAAACCTAGTAAATTGTGTGATATTTCCTTAAAAAAGATACTGCATTAAAAATATATGTCTTATTGTAAGATAAATGTACTTCTCTATATACAAATAAACAAATATACTTAAGTGATCATTCAGTTCTAAGTAGATACACATCTTTACTATAAAAATACTTGGTTTACCCAAATTAACGCTCTTTCTGAAAATGAGAATTGAATTACATTGAATTTGGAGGAGCAGCTGCTAATCAGGATGCGAGTATCTAGTAGGTGCCCAGGACATTTTTTGTAAACCTGCATATAAAATGCAGATACTCTGGGCTGGGTGATATGGTTTTCAGTGTTTGTTTGTTTGTTTTGACTTTGTGTTGTAATACATCCTTATGCATTCTATCCAAATGGTATTCCAAAACAATACTGTGGTTTTATTTGATACAGTTGTAGTTTTTTTCCATTATGGTTGGTTTGAATATACTCACAATTACTGTTGTCAAAGCAGCTCCCATTTCACCCTCTATAAATGTAGATTCCTCATGGAGTGGTGAAATTGACATTGAAGAGCTGTTTCAGCCCTGTTCATCTTACCTGCTGATTACAGGTGCACAGGAAGAACACTGGTTTCTTTTGTGCCGGCCCAGACTTGGCTGGTTACCCAGACTGGGTTTCCAGGGCAAACCCCACTGGTTCTAGTTTGTAAACTATAAATGGAAACAGATTTACTTTCTGACATGCACACTTTTGAAATAAAGCCCTAAAAAGTGTTCAGTGTAAATCTATGTTTCCAGTGCTGGTAGACCGTTTCTACTGTGTGTTCCGTGGGCAGAGCCACAAGATAAAAGATAAAGTGAGACAGCAAGCCAGGTAAGGACAGGCAGCAAGAGGTGTCTGGGCATAGGAGGGGTGGGGAAGAGGTGCTGAGGGTGTGGTGTCCTGAGGTTGCAGGGTGCACATTATGGAGGGTTGGGGTATCTGCACTGGAAGATCAGTGTCACAGGATTGATGCTGTCTGCTCTGGAGGAACTGATGGTCAGGGCCTGGGCACAGCCCTGGGATGGTAATCCCACAGTGCTAAGCACAGTTCCAATGCAGGATTGCTGAGCTCAAGGCAGGGCTGCGGGCTCGGTGAGAACCGTGCTGGGCAAAGCAGACATCAAGGAGAACTGACGTTTGATAGCTGAAGGTAGGGGATAGTAACAGAACACTGATCGTTGTCCAATTCCTGCTAGAAAGAATGACTCCGAAATGCAAATCTGTATATTAACTAAATATTCCCCGACATTTAATGACTTTGTACTATGCTGTTCATACTCAGTTATCTAAGAAGATAAATACAACCAAGGTCTCCCCTGAGAAGTTTACTAAAAAGTCATAGTGTTTTGATGTAGATGTTGGATGGGTCCCTTCCTGGGATTAAATATATATATGTATATATATATATACACATACATAAAATTGTACTCTAGGCTCTGGGGTACATGTGCAGATCATGCAGGATTGTTGCATAGGTACATACATGGCAAGGTGGTTTGCTGCCTCCATACCCCCGTCACCTATATCTGGCATCTCTTCCCCTGTTATCTCTCCCAAACCTCCTTACCACTCACTGTCCCTCTCCTAATCCCCACCAGCAGACCCCAGTGTGTGATGCTCCCCTCCCTGTGTCCATGTGTTCTCATTGTTCAACACCTGCCTATGAGTGAGAACATGTGGTGTTTGATTTTCTGTTCTTGTGTCAGTTTGCTGAGAACGATGGTTTCCAGATTCATCCATGTCCCTACAAAGGACATGAACTCATCATTTTTATGGCTGCATAATATTCCATGTGTATATGTGCCACATTTTCCCTGTCCAGTCTATCATTAATGGGCATTTGGGTTGGTTCCAGGTCTTTGCTGTTGTAAACAGTGCTGCAATGAACATTTGTGTGCATGTGTCCTTATCCCCCGGCTAATTTTTGTATTTTTATTAGAGATGTGGGTTTCACCATATTGCCCAGGCTGGTCTCGAACTCCTGGACTTAAGTGATCCTCCCACCTCAGCCTCCCAAAGTGCTGGGATTACACCACCACACACAGCGTAGAAATAACTTTTTATCTGAATCATTTGAGAGGATTGCTAACCTAATACTCCATTCCCTGTGAATATTTAGTGTGTGTTTTCCTGGAAACAAGGACATTCTTCTGTATAACCACAACACAACCATTAAAATCAGGAGATTAACATGGTATGTTACTATCATTAGATCCTAATACCACATCTGCGTTTTACCAGCAGTCCTAACAATGCCCTGCACAGCAGGCAGACCCAGTTCAAATCCCGTATAGCATGTAGTTGTCATGTCTCTTCCTTCTCTTTCAGTCTGGAATAGTTCCTCAGCCTCATGTCCTTGATATTTTTGGAAGTTACCAGGCCAATTATTTTGCAGAATATTCCTTGTTTTGAGTGTGTCTGATCCTCATGATCAGATTCAGGTTATCCATCAGGCAGAAAAATGACAGAAATGATGCCGTATTCTTTATTGCATCTTATTGACTGGTGCATGATTTAGGTTTTTCTCATTGTTGATGATGTTGACTTAGATCATGTGATTAAGATGGTGTCTACCAGATCTTTCTGCTGTAAACTTGGTTTTTTTTTTTTTTTTTTTTTTTGAGATGAAGTCTCGCTCTGTTGCCTAGGCTGGAGTGCAATGGTGCAGTCTCGGCTCACTGCAGCCTCCACCTCCCAGGTTCAAGCAATTATCCTGCCTCAGCCTACTGAGTAGCAGGGATTACAGGCCGGCACCACCATGCCCGGCTAATTTTTTGTATTTTTAGTAGTGACGAGGCTTCACCATGTTGGTGAGGCTGGTCTCGAACTCCTGACCTCATGATCTGCCTGCCTTGGCCTCCCAAAGTGCTGGGATTACAGGCATGAGCCACCGTGCCCAGCCAAACTTTTTATTCACTTTGTAACTAATCAGTGTTTTGCAAAGATGTATTTTGAAGCTATGCAAATATCCCATTTTTAATAGAAATTCAAATAAAACTTTTAATTAATCTATCCATGTTTGAGTTATAATCTACTACCATTATTTTGAATCTTATATTGTCTCTCATCAAGCTGGCTTGTTCATTTTTTTTTTTGAGACGGAGTCTTGCTCTGTCACCCAGGCTAGAATGCAGTGACATGATTTCAGCTCCCTATAACCTCTGCTTCCTGGTTCAAGTGATTCTCCTGCCTCAGCCTCCTGAGTAGCTGGGCTTACAGATGCACGCCACCATGCCCATCTAATTTTTGTATTTTCAGTAGAGACGGTGTTTCACCATGTTGTCCAGGCTGGTCTTGAACTCCTGACCTCAAGTGATTTGCCTGCCTCGGCCTCTCAAAGTGCTGGGATTATAGGCGTGAGCCACTGTGCTCAGCTTGGCTTGTTCCTTTTGACATGCCCCATAATTTTTTTTTTTTTTTTTTTGACTACTTGTGTGCTTTCTGGAAAAATAAGACGTTTCAGATTTACATGGCACCTTGCCTGCCCTAACACTGGAAGCATCCATTTCTCCAAAGAGCTGTGGAAAATAGTATTTAGAGCCAAGACCTGTGCTCTAGGGGGGCCCGTTGTTGGAGTGACGCCACTCCTGGGTCCCCTCAGTGACACAAACAGAGAGCACACTGGCTTCCCTTGCACTCAATTTGTTTACTTTTTTTTTTTTTTGAGGCAGAGTCTTGCTCTGTCGCCAGGCTGGAGTGCAGTGCAGTGGTACTATCTCGGCTCACTGCAACCTCCACCTCCTGGGTTGAAGCAATTCTCCTGCCTCAGCCTCCCAAGTAGCTGGGACTACAGATGCTCACCAGCACACCTGGCTAATTTTTGTGTTTTTAGTAGACGTGGGATTTCACCATGTTGGCCAGGCTGGTCTCAATCTCCTGACCTCGTGATCCACCCACCTTGGCCTCCCAAAGTGTTGGGATTACAGGCATGAGCCACCGCACCTGGCCTAATATGTTTACTTCTTGCATTACCACCTATGCATGTGATGAATCTCCCACCTGGGCTGCCACCGAATTTTCCCTTAGTGGACTCTGACTCCGTACTCTGAGCCACTCCGGCATGGATCCCCTCCTCCCCTCTTTACGCTGCTTGGGATCTGACACTCTGGGCTGGGCCGTGGCAGCACCTTACTCTCCTTCTGCAGATACAATAGATTTCCATTACTCATAGTAGCTGCATTTGATAAGGTGACCATGGACACTGGATTAGTGAATATTGAACCATTGCTCCTAGCAGAGATACAGGGTTATCTTCCTGAGAGCCTCTGTTCACAACAGTTTTGTCAACTGATTAATATATAACCTTTTTATGTGTATTTATGAGTTTTTGGGTTTTGTTTTGCTTTTAGAGAAGCTGGGTCTTGCTGTACCCAGGCTTGAATGCAGTAGTGGCACAACTATGGCTCACTGCAGTCTTAACCTCCCGGGCTCGAGTGATTCTCCCACCTCAGCCTCCCAAATAGCCAGGACCACAGGTGTGCACCACCATACCCAGCTAATTTTTTAATTTTTTTGTAGTAACGGAGTCATTTTTTTTTTTTTTTTGAGACAGTGTCTCGCACTGTCACCCAGGCTGTAGTGCAGTGGCACGATCTCGGCTCGCAGCAATCTCCGCCTCCTGGATTCAAGCAATTCTCCTGCCTCAGCCTCCCAAGTAGCTGGGACTACAGGCGTGCACCACCACGCCCAGCTAATTTTTTTTTTGTATTTTTAGTAGAGATGGGGTTTCACCATGTTGGCCAGGCTGGTCTTGAACTCCTGACCTCAGGTGATCCACCCACCTCGGCCTCCCACAGTGCTGGGATGACAGGTGTGAGCCACCATGCCCAGCCCTAGCAAGGGGTCTTTATGTTGCCTAGGATGGTCTCAAACTCCTGGGCTCAAGTAATCCTCTTGCCCCAGGCTCCCAAAGTGCTGGAATTACAGGCATAAGCCACTGCTCCCAGCTGTGTATTTCTGTTTGAAGATGCCTTATTAATAAATATTGTTGATTCATTAACATTGAATGAAGTGGACCGCACTATAGCTTTTGCCTGAACAAAGCTCATCTAACACACGTATTTTTTCCAGAAGGCACATCACAATCTTTCTGCATTTAGGATCACTAGAAGGCACTTCAGCCGTGCACGTGCGGACCATTTTAAACAGCATGATCCCCAAGAAAAAGAACAAAAATATGAAAAACACGGCACTATATGGACTGTGAAAAGTACATTTCTTTACAAAATGACAGTTGAAACAGGAAGTCAGAGCATTGCCTTGTCGGCCTCTGCTGGAAATGTGCTTGTCAGTTGACTCAAATTTTTTGCCACTCTATGCATGTTGGTGAATATCTGCAAAAGCATTGTGGGTTGGGCACAGTGACTCATGCCAATAATCTCAGCACTCTGAGAGGCCGAAGCGAGAGGATTGATTGAGGCCAGGAGTTCAAGACCAGCCTGGTCTATGTAGCAAGATTACATCTCTACAAAAAATTAAAAAACTAGCTGAGCATGCTGGCATGAGCCTGTAATCGCTGCTTCTCAGGAGCCTCATGAGGTAGGGTCCCTTAAGCCCAGGAGTTGGAGGCTGCAGTGAGCTATAACTGCACCACTGCATTCCAGCCTGGGAAACAGCAAGATCCTGTCTCAAAAAATTACAATAAATAAATAGAGGGCAGTGGCTCACACCTGTAATCTCAACACTATGGGAGGCTGAGGCATGAGGATTGTTTAAGCCCAGGCGTTTGAGACCAGCCTGGACGACGTAGTGAGACCGTGTCTTTTAAAAATAAAAAATAGTAGCAAGTTTGAAAGATGCTTACCCGCTAAGGGAATTATTATATTATCTCACATAATTTGGGGACTTGTTCACTCATAAGTTTTGAGGTTGCCCCATCGACTCACAGTGCTTGAGGCTGCAGCACTACTGAGGAGGTGGGCTCCTGGTGGGATTCTTGCTGGCGACGCTGACAGGTTCCTGGGATTCAGTGTGTATGAGAAACGGTTTGCCCGGGCTCACAACAGCTGGCTGTGCAATCTCTTCCCAGCCCTACATTCTGGGCCTACCTTCTGGGTAGTTTGAAATGGGCCATCGTAGAGGTATTTACACCGCAGAAATCTGCAAATACCTCAAGTCAGGGCTTTTTCTTGGAAGAACTGGTGGTTAAACCATAACCAGCACGCCATTGCCGTGAACTCTATTTATAGATGGTGCACCAATGACTTCATAACCCAAGAAGGGAACGCTCAGACAGCCAGAGACCCTCTAACCTCTCCTCACACAAGCGTTCGTGCCTTATATCACTTGTTTGGATACTGCATTTCTTTGGCTCTTAAGATATGTAACCCCAGCTCTAAAAGCTTAAATTTGATGGCTTCCTGTATCCTTTGGAAGACCACACAACTCTTACAGCTACAGAAATAAAATCTAAGTCTAGGCTCTCTACGCTTTGTTCAGTTGAATCTTGACCCTGAAGGTCACACTATATTCCACAACCCCCTCCCCCCAACCTCCAAGCTGGCACACACCCCTCCCTCCCCCACAGCACCCAGCCCTGAGTCCTCATGCTATAAACTTTCATCACCTCTTTTTGTTTTTTTTCTCTTTAGGGTCCAGACAAGGGTTCCTTTTGCAGACAAGTCCCCTGGCCTCCCAGCCTGGGTGCAGGCACCCCTCTTCCCCGCCTGCAGGTCTCCTTGAACCGGGTAAGTCACTGCAGCCAGTTCCTTCAACACCTGGCAGCAGCATGCAGACAAAGAACTCATGCTGTTGTGCTGAGCCTGGTGATTCAGGCTGTAAAACTGCAGGCCAAGTTGTTAAACCCAGATTCAGGTAGACAGCCAAGCAGGGCCGAGGCTGCCCCGCATGTGGGTTTTGGCAGACAGAGCAGTTTCCCCATCTGTGGGGGCCTTGGTGTGGCCTTTCCCTCCAGGAGGTAATGTCGGTATAATTTATTGGGCCATAATTGTTGAAAAGAACAGTCCTTCAGGCCATTCATTCAGGCCAAAAATATTTCTTTATTGAGCATTCCCAGTGTTCTCAGCCTTGTGCTATGCAGTGGGGGTAGGGTGTGTGTGTGATGGGGGAGTCACGAAAGAGACCAAGTCCACTCATTCTGCAGCAACAGAGTGGCAATGGCAAGCAGAGCTTGCTACGCGATCCGCGCAGAGGCGGCGGGTCCTGCTGGAGAGTCTCAAAGGAAGAGCTCCTCGCGCGGCCTTGAACTTCACCAGGTTTTGCAGGTTGAGTGGGATTTAGCCAGTGAAGAGTCCAGCAAGGCGCCTCCCCTGGGGAATCGAAGCACAGGACGGGTTGAGGAGGGCCCAGGCTCGCCCAGGGAGTGGTGAGTCCTGTGTGTGGACAGGCGGGGCCCTGGAGAGGGTCCCCTGAGAGACAAGCTGGAGATGTGGCACAGGGCACCTGGGAGGGGACGATCGATGACAGGAGAGAGTTTGAACTTCGTTCTGTAAGAAACAAGGGATCTGACTGAAAGTTTTTGAGCAGAGCGGCATGAGCCATTCCATGTCACGCGAAGGCAAGCTGGCGTTTCCACTCTCAATGCGAGAGTTTTCTCCAAGAGGAGCATAGCGATGTGCCCACGTTGTCAGGCCGGGGGCGTGAATGAAGGAAGAGGGTTGGGTATGTGTCCAAGAGCATCTCTTCCTGTACTCACCGGGCCATTTCCATTGTCCTGCTGCTACCGTCTGTGGGAGATGTCAGAGATAACAGTGTGATTCCTAATAATCATTGTAGCAATTATAATAACCACAAAAATCATCAGTATAGGTCAATTGTATTAAGTAATCCCTATGTGCTAGGCCCTGAGCTAAACATGCCAAATGAATGATTTTGTAAAATACTTACCTCAACCCTATGAAGTAGACATTATTTTCCCTATTTTACCTATCAGAAAAACCAAAGCACAGAGAAGTGAATGTACTTGTACAATGTCACACAGCCAGGGATTGGAAAAGGGAAGGCGAGAACCCAGCATTGTCTGGCTCCAGAGCCTGAGCTCTGTTCCCTTCCACTATAGCCCTTTCTGAGATGCAGCACTTCCTCTAGAAAGTAGTCCCCAGTGTATCTAGGCAGGCTGGACAGTGGGCGGCTGGATGTCAACCTGGGGAGGTGGTTTAGAAAGGGGTTGGAGGACTGTTTCCAGAGGATGCTAAGAAGCCCTCAGGCTTGGACACCCGGCCCTGGGGGGCCACTTACGTTACTTTCTTGGCATCTACAAGTATTTGATTTTGAGACTCCATCAACACATGCTTCCCTGGCTGGGTGTGGTGGCTCCCACCTGTCATCCCAGAACTTTGAAAGGCTGAGGCGGGCAGATCACCTGAAGTCAGGAGTTCGAGACCATCCTGGCCAACATGGTAAAACCCCATCTCTACTAAAAATACAAAAATTAACCAGGTGTGGCAGCGGGCACCTGTATTCCCAGCTACTCAGGAGCCTGAGGCAGGAGGATCACTTGAACCTGGAGGCGGAGGTTGCAGTGAGCTGAGATTGTGCTACTGCACTCTAGCCTGGGCGACAGAGCGAGACTCCATCTCAAAGCAAAAACAAAAACAAAACACATGCTTCCCTGAATACGCTCAGGTGAAGTGAAGGTGGGAGGGATAGCAAGCAGATGGATCACAGCAACAAGATCCAGCAGAATCCAGTCAATGGATGAGCATCTAGTGAAAGTTTAATAGGAATAATGCAAAATCTTGTAATGGTCCATGAAATCAACTGTACTAGTCTGGACACAGGAGTACAGCTCAATACTAATGTGATGCCAGAAAAAAAAAAGGAAAGAAACACTTAAGTTTTGGTTGATGAAAATATCAATATGAATTAACAGTGTTATATGAGTATCAAAAAAAAAAAACCTGTGACTGGCACTTTGGGAGGCTGAAGTGGATGGACACATGAGGTTGGGAGTTCGAGACCAGCCTGGCCAACATGGCGAAACCCCATCCCTACTAAAAATACAAAAATTAGAAGGGCGTGGTGGTGTGTGCCTGTAGTCCCAGCTACTCAAGAGGCTGAGGCAGGAGAATCACTTGAACTCAGGAGGTGGAGGTTGCAGTAAGCCAAGATGGCACCACTGTACTCCAGCCTGGGCAACAGAGCAAGACTCCGTCTAAAAAGAAAAAAAAGGCTGTGACTGTAGACTATATTGATAGAGGTATAAAGCAATTGTTTGGCTTCCACAGAGAAGCTATTTGAGGTATGCTCTGTAGCCTCCCAGGAAGAGTATCCATTAATTGCACAGAGTAGAGACAAAGGGAAGATAGACTTTGGCACAGGGTAGAGAAGCTGCTCAGAGCTGTCCAGCAACAGAATGGCTGGCAGGAGCAATGTATTCCCTGGAAACTGGAGTGTTCGGGCATGAACAGGATGGCCACTTGGCAGAAGGGTAGAGTAGTGAGGGAACCATCGGAAGACCATTGGGCTCAAAGAACTTCACATCTGTTTTGACTCTCACGTTCCATGATTCCATGTACTAGAAGTTTCTCTGGGGATAGGAAGGTGATAACCTGTGTGAGGTTTTAGGTATGAGAACTACACCTACAGCGCTAGTGCAGAAGTGAAGCCTCTGGAGAGAAAGCATTGGTTGACCCTGAAAGCACACGGGGGTATCTCCAAAAGCTGGGCCACCCCTCAATCTCACTGTCCGAGCACCCACAGCGGCATTTCAGACATGGGGAGGGCTGAGGGTGGGGCAGTGAGCCACTCCCTAGGTTTGTGGTTCGGCCAAACTTGTAACAGAGACATGGAAATGTAGGCTTTACTGAATTAAGTGACAGCCACTCTGTATAAACAAATTGCCAGCTGTAGGGAGTCCCCATGCAGCCACAAACCAAGGCTGGCAGTCTGCTCCTGAGTGGGGCTCTGTAAGCTGGGTTAGCAATGGTGCCAAGGTACTGGATACATATGATCGCCGTGCACAGGGGTGATAGCTCTGCTGTGGAAAGAATACAGGCTCCAGAATCAGGCAGCCTGGGTTCAAATCCCAATTCACCGCTTTTGTGTGTGTGTGTGTGTGTGTGTGTGTGTGTGTGTGTGTGTCACCCAGGCTACAGTGCAGTGGCACGATCTCGGCTCACTGCAGCCTTGACCTCCTGGGCACAAGCAATCCTCCTCCCTCAGTTCCCCGGGTAGCTGGGGTGATTCACAGCTTCTTAGCACCATGTAGTCTAAAGCAATTTGCTGCCTCTCTTTGAGGCTCAGGTTACTCCTGTGTAAAATGAGGATAATCACATCTACATAAAAGCTAATATTTATGAGGTGTTCCTAGTAGTAGGTGAGCAACAGAAAGTAACCAAAGACCTATTTTTCTTCACAAATATTTTTAAGACCAGTTCCTTTGAAAAAAAAATTACATTGCCCAGGCTGACCTTGAACTCCAGTCTCAAGTCATCCTCTCTCCTCAGCTTCCCGAGTAGCTGGGACTACAGGTGCGTGCCGCTGCGCCTGGCTCAGATGGTTCTTCCTTTCATCCTGTTGTGGCTTTGCCTGTGGGGCTGCTTGGATTTCAGCAGCTTTGGCCTCTAAGAAAACACATGTGAGCAGACTGGGGGGAGGGCTTAGAAGACATGAGCTCTAATTATGGGCAGGATCAACACATCGTTCACATGGAAAGATCATCCCTAGCAGGTTGGTTTGGTTTGGTTTGGTTTGGTTTTTTTGAGTCAGGTCTCATTCTGTTGTCCAGGCTGGAGTACAGTGGTATGATCACAGCTCACTGCAACCTCAATCTCCTGGGCTCAAGCGATCCTCCCGGCTGGCCTCCCAGAGTGCTGGGATTATAGCCATGAGCTGCCATGTGTGGCCTTTACTAGCAGTTTTACTAGAAAAGCCTCTTATGTACCATCTCACTCAGTGTCTCCTGGAAGAGCTTCCTTGGGAGGAATTGTGTCACCAGCTCCTTAAAGTGCCATCTGGGGGTCCTTCGAGATGCCAGGCACACCCCGAACCAGGGCCTTTGCTTTTGAAGCCCTCCTGCCTTGGATATTTGTGTGAGTCAATCTCTTTCTTCATTAAAATACGGCCTCATCAGAGGAGTCTGTCCTGAGTGGCCTGTCTAGAACAGCGTCTCTCCCTGCCCAGATCACTCCTTCCTCCTCACCCTCCACGTCACCTGACATTCCAGGTATTTATCTGCGTGTTATCATCATGCCCCGTGGACAGCGAGCTCCAGGAGAGCAGAGACTTGGCTATAAGCAGAACTCTTTCCCAGGGCCTAGAACATGCTGGTGCATGGTGGGTCTCAATAAGCCTTTTTGGATCGTGTAGTTCATAATGGCTTCCTGGGTGGCTTTACTGCTTCCCAAGAAAACTGTACCCCAAACGTCCTGAGTTCACTCTGAGGAATGAGTCTGTGGCCAGTGGGCAACTTCTAGAGAGGTAACGCCTCCCCACCAGGCACCCAGATGGACAGGTTTCGTAGCTGACTCCCTCTGCCTCTGGCTTCTTTGCTGCTGATCAGGTTAAACAATAACAGCACGAGACCAAGCACAGGAACAGGGGCTTCTAGAATAAAATGACACTTACTTGGCCAGGTGCGGTGGCTCACGCCTGTAATCCCAGCACTTTGGGAGGCCGAGGTGGATGGATCATGAGGTCAGGAGATCGAGGCCATCTTGGCCATGGTGAAACCCATCTCTACTAAAACACAAAAAAAAATTAGCTGGGAATGGTGGCACATGCCTGTAGTCCCAGCTACTAAGGAGACTGAGGCGGGGGAATTGCTTGAATCTGGAAGACAGAGGTTGCAGTGAGCCGAGATCATGCCACTGCACTCCAGCCTGGCAAAAGAGAAAGACTCCACCTCAAAAAAAAAAAAAAAAAAAAAAAAAAAGACATTTACTCACACAAAGGCAAAGCAGGACAAGGCACCCAACTTCTACTGAGACACACAGAATAATCGCTGGAAGTGGGGAGCACTTACCAGTCCCATCTTTCAATGGTACAATTGTCTGGCCCCACAGAGCTGTGAAAGCTGTTTATAGATGGGCTTTCACACTCAAGCAAGGAAAGAGTCAGCTCTCGACCGTGCTGCCCAAGGTAAACCTCTCTACGTCTTCTCTCTGCACAACCGTTGCATTTCACTCCCATGGAAGATCATGTTTACTCCTTGGGCCCTTAGAGGGCTGATGCCATTGAAGCAATTATTCACCAGCCAGTTCTCAAGCTGTCAAAACCTGTATTTCAAAGCTGTGTCTGGCATTAGACATAAACTCCATTGGCTGGCGGGGTTTTTTCTTGTATTGGCATTTAGCCTTGTTGGGCAGTGGGAGCTTTTGAGCCGACAATTCAAACAGTATCTTGGATGGAAAGTGACCAAATGGATATGGCCGGGGGTCTGAAATGAGGAACTGGATGACTAGAAATATAATTATGTTTTGCGTGACATCAATTTTTAAAAATGTAACTGATAAAAGTAAATGACTCAGAGGGTGGAGGAGTGAGGGCTGAAAAACATCCAGGCTCAAGTAAGATAATTAACCCAGCTATTAGCCATATTTTGTATGCTGCATTTGTCCTTTGTCACATGCATTGTTTGGCCGTATTTCCAGAGCTTGCCGTACGCAGAGTCTGGCCACGTAGGATGACCAGACGCTCCCCCTTGAAACAAACCCCTTTGGGGTGGGAGTGGAAATGTGGTGGCAATATGTGTTTGGTGACACCGAGTATATTCATCGCCCATTTAAATCCTACAAAAATGGCATAGGCCAAATGAGAGCCAGGTGGAGACCATGGCCTCCGTTAAGAGTCTTGAGGCGCGTCCGGCTCTGGAACAAGTCCACACATACTGATCTCCATCTCTGTGCTTCCCATGCTGGCTCACTCAGTAAGACGGTGGGTCCTTCAATGGTGGGGTCCACGAGTCATTCCCTTTTGCAGCCCCTGGGCCTAGAAAGTGCCTGGCACACGTGCTCAACATGGAATCATTGAATGGAATTGGAATGATTATAAAACAGAATTTCAGCAATGGAGGGACTTCAGAGATCATTAGGTCAGAAGCCTGACATTAGAGCAAAGGGCCTAAAGAGGTGACACAATTTGCCTGAGATCCCATAAGGCTGGCAGCCATCAACAACCAGGGCCTTTGCTTCCTTGCCAGATCTTTTTCCACTAGAAAACCAGGTATTTGAGGTCAGGTGCGGTGGCTCACCCCTGTAATCCCAGCACTTTGGGAGGCAGAGGCGGGAGCATCACTTGAGCCCAGGAGTTTGAGACCAGCCTGGGCGACATGGCAAGGCCTTGTCTCTACTTAAAAGAAATCAAAAGTTAGCTGAGAGTACAGTGTCCTGTGCCTGTGGTCCCAGCTATCTGGGAGGCTGAGGTGGGGGAGTTTCTGATCCCAGGTGGTCAAGGCTGCAGTGAGCCGTGATCAAGCCACTGCATTCCAGCCTAGGTGACAGAGAGAGACCTTGTCTCAAAAAAAAAAAAAAAAAGACAAAAATCCCTCACACGCTTCAGAGTGGGAGTGACCCTGGCATTTGTGAACATGTTTTCCAGTTGTGTCCGTGTGTGTATGTGTGTTCGTGTGTGTGTGTTTGGTCACAGTGAATTTTTGGTCATTGGATAAAAAAGAAAAAAAAAAAAACTAAAGTCGGCCAGGCATGGTGGCTCGTACCTGTTATCCTAGCACTTTGGGAGGCCGAGGTGGGCAGATCACCTGAGGTCTGGAGTTCGAGACCACCCTGACCAACATGGAAAAACCCCATCTCTATTAAAAATACAAAATGAGCCAGGCATAGTGGTGCACACCTGTAGTCCCAGCTACTCAGAAGGGAGGCTGAGGCAGGAGAATCGCTTGAATCCAGGAGGCAGAGTTTGTGCTGAGCCAAGATTGCACCATTGCACTCCAGCCTTGGCAAAAAGAGCAAAACTTTGTCTCAAAAAGAAAAAAAAAAAAAGAAAAGAAAAAACAATAAAACTGAAGTCATCTCTGTAATGCTCTCATTTTATAGATAAAGAGTTGAGGCCCAGAATCTCAGCATAGTTGCCCAGGCTTCACAGTTGGGTATGCGGTAGGCAGAGCCTGAAGCTGCCTCCTTTTCCAGGAGCTGAGCTCTGGGCTGTCCTGGGTGTCTCCAGACCACTAGGAACCTCCCGAGTCATCCACAGGAGGTGAGAGTGCATCACCGCCACCATCACGGCCCAGCACAGTCCACAGCGGCCGGTCCATGAGGGCAAAGACCTCGGGCTTGTGGCAGCGCTTAGCGCGTTCTAGGGGCTCAGAGAGCCTTTGCTGAATAAAGGAAAGGCTGCTCCCAGGGCTGGTTTTTTTTTTTTTTTTTTTTGGAGACAGAGTCTTACTCTGTCACCAGGCACCGGGCTGGAGTACAGTGGCGCGATCTCGGATCACTGCAACTTCTGCCTCCCGGGTTCAAGCAATTCTCCTGCCTCAGCCTCCCGAGTAGCTGGGACTACAGGCGTGCGCCACCACGCCCAGCTAATTTTTTTGGTATTTTTAGTAGAGACAGGGTTTCACCATGTTGGCCAGGATGGTCTCGATCTCTTGACCTCGTGATCCACCCACCTCGGCCTCCCAAAGTGCTGGGGTTACAGGCGTGAGTCACCACGTCCCGCCTCCCAGGGCTGTTTTAAAGTGGGCCACGTAGAGAATGGCTATAAAGTTACCACTGGACACAGAGTCTCGCTCTCATTGCCCAGGCTGGAATGCAATGGCATGATCTCAGCTCCCTGTAACCTCGGCCTCCCGGGTTCAGGCAATCAAGTAATTCTCCTGCCTCAGCTTCCCGAGTAGCTGGGATTACAGGCATGTGCCACCACACCCGGATAATGTTTTTTATTTTTAGTAGAGACGGGGTTTCTCCATGTTGGTCATGCTGGTCTCGATTTCCTGACCTCAGGTGATTCGACCGCCTCAGCCTCCCCAAGTGCTGGGATTACAGGTGTGAGCCACCGTGCCCGGCCAAAAACAACATGCATTCTAATAGAATGGTTATATCTAAATGGGTTTTGTCTTCTAAAGAATTCACCTTTTGAGGCTGTATGTGTTTATTTCAGCATGCCGCAACTATTCAAAACAGTTTTAAAAGATACCCTATGGCATTCCCTTCGAGTTCATTAATTACTCGTAGAACACCAAAATCTCTTTACTTTATGGTCAAATTTTCTTTTTGACCTAAACACAATTTTCTCAGTCTCATCTCCTATCATATTCATCATATTTTATTTATTCAAAGATGTTTATTAAATGTCTTTTGCATAACAGCATCACTGACTTTAAGATTTAGTATTCAATCATTGTGTGTACATATATATGCAGTGAATATTTATTGAATGCCAGGCACTGTGTTTATAAGCACATCATAGAAACTGATTTATTGAATCCCATAACTTTAAAAGGTAGCTGGGCATAGTGGCATGAGCCTGTGGTCGCAGCTACTCAGAAGGCTGAGGTGGAGAACTGCCAAGGGCAACGTAGCAAACTTTGTCTCTGAAAAAAATAAAGTAGGTAGGTATGGAAACTGAGGCTGAGAGAGGTTACAGATTGTCTCACAACACACAGCCAGGAAGAGATGGATTTAAATCCAGCTCTGACTTCATAGCTTAAGAGCTTAAATATTCTAATATTTACCAAGCCAAAACACACTTTTTTTTTTCTTTAGAGACAGGGTCTTGGCGTGTTACCCAGGCTGGAGTGCCATGCCACAATCATGGCTCACTGCAGCCTTGACCTGCTGGGCTGCAGTGATCCTCCCACCTCAGCCTCATCAGTAGCCGGGACTACAATTGCATGCCATGGTACCTGGCTAATTTTATAATTTTTCCTTTTTTTTTTTTTTTTTTTGTAGAAATGGGATCTCCCTATATTGCCCAGGCTGGTCTTGAACTCCTGGGCTCTAGTGATCCTCCCAACCTCAGCCTCCAAAAGTGCTGGGATTACATATGGACTATAACCTACCAAAGTGGTTTTCTATTGCAGTAATTTATATACATACACAGATATGTATGCATGTATTTTTTGAGACAGAGTCTTGCTCTGTCACGCAGGCTGGAGTGCAGTGGTGCAATCTTGACTCACAGCAACCTCCGCCTTCAGGGTTAAAGTGATTCTCATGCCTCAGCCTCCCAATTTCAGGCATATGCCACCATGCCTGGCTAATTTTTGTATTTTTAGTAGAGACGAGGTTTCACCATGTTGGAGAACATTTAAATATTTCCAATAAAATATTTTAAGTAAAAAAATACATAGAAATAAAAATCAATCAGCAGATACATGTAATAAAAACATTACAATTTTAAAAGTATGTATTTTAAGGGCTGGGTGCTGTGGCTCATGCCTTTAATTCCAGAGCTTTGGGAGGCCACGAAAGCAGGATGGTCACTTGAGGCCAGGAGTTTGAGAGCAGCCTGGCTAACATCACAAGGCCTCATCTCTACAGAAAAATTTTAAAAATTGGCGGGAATGGTCATACACACCTATACTCTCAGCTACCTAGGTGGCTGAAGCAAGAGAATTCCTTGAGCCCAGAAGTTTGAGCCTGCACTCCAGCCTGGGCAACATAGTGAGATCCTCCCTCAAAAAATATATATATTTTCAGGAATTCTGTGATGCCTATCCTTGGACATAAATCTTCATGTATGTTGCTTGATCTTTTCTCTACAAAACATTCTATTACCTACTGAACTGCAGGCTAGTGTCCTGGGGGCCTATAAGCAGGTCCAGAAGGGACCCCTGAAGCTGAAAGGCATCACAGAGCTTGGAGTGACCCAGCAGCAGAAGAAAAAGAAGCACAAAGACAAGGCCAAAGTAGGAAGCGATGGGAACAAGCAAAAAGAATGAGGAAGAGAAGTGATGTGACCTGGACAAGCTGACCCTAGCCCAGGCGGCCTTCGAGAAAATGCAGGAAAAGCAACAAAGGGAAAGGATCCTGAAGAAAAGCATCCCAGACCCACAAGCAGAGAGAGGAGGACTTCAGCAGACACGTGGACACACTCACGGAGCATCGCAACACCCCCAAAGTCAACTGGACCCAGTAACTACCCCCCACCGGTATAGAGTAGCATCCAGAGGTCGCGCAGGCCACATCGGGTTGTGTCTGTTTCCTTTGGTGTTTCTAGAAACTTGGCTTTACACACACCTCTACATCTTCTGCTACAAAGTGCTTTTCAAAGCCATGCACCCCATTCTGGAACTGGATTAAAGCAACCCTGTCGTTTTACTCAGTTTACGTTTCTTGGTACCCCCTAGAAGACACACCCTTTTGGTTTGGATGGAAACTTTTTCAAAATTTATCCAGAGGTACAGCCTGTTTCTGTGTCCGGGCCATGTAAAAATATTTGACCTGCTAGTGGCATCTATAAGAACGCTCTGAGCCAGCCAGCTGTCTTTGCCTGGATGAAATGGACCCCGGAGGATAGGTGCTAACGCTGACTCGACCTCTTGCAGTGTGTAGATCCCCACGGGGCCTAGGGTGGGCACCCTTCCAAGCTCCATCTAGCTTGGCCTGTTCCCTGCAGGCCATGGGGAAGGCACTTGATTTCTTCCTCAGCCACCTGGCCGGTGGGATGGCACAGCCTGAGTAGCAGACAACCACCTAAAACAAGGATGGACCACATACCTTGTCCCCTTCTGAGCCCATTCCCCCAAACCCCACATCCTTCCAGGCACTTCTAATGGGTATTGTCACAGCATTGCTAATGGTCACAGCATTCTTTGTAAAGGAAGCCGGATACAGCTCAGCCTGGGGCTCCAGGCAGCCTCTTGTATTTACTCAGAGTTAGTACATCACATGGAGCCCAGTTAACATTCCTGCCCTAAGGACACTTCAGGGTGATGGGACCAGGGCTGAGCCCCAGCACAAACAGACATGGGTGCGGTCACTCGGGAGGCCCAGGTGGCAGTGCTAGAGGGCTAGGATCTTCAAGGGCCTGTGCATCCTGGATGAGGCTCAAAGTGCATATGCTATTGGGAGAAATGATCTCTGTTGACATAGATATTGAAAGAATAACGAGAAAAACCAACAAGTGTGGAATTTGGGGTTGTACTATGTAAACTACAGAAGAAAGCAAAAACCAGTTACTGGAAAAAAACAAATTCTAGACACAATATTTCCAGATCATATTTTTAAAGCTTTAACTGCCTTCTACATACGTGAGATCCTTGTTTACCAGTGCTTATGTTATCATTATTTAAATTGTTGATAATCTCACCAGGCACAGTGGCTCTCACCTGGAATCCCAGCACTTAGGGAGGCAGAGGTGGGCGGCTAGTTCGAACCCAGGAGTTTGAGACCTGCCTGGGCAACATGGCAAGACCCCATTCTCCACAAAAAGGAAAAAAAAAGACATACACAAAAAAGTAAATTGTTGGTAACCCAGGAGATATAAAAAGGTAGTTAATTTTTTTCTCATTTTTAATCTACGTTTCTGTGTTTATTATTGAAAATAAACCTTTCAGCTGGGCCTGGTGGCTCATGTCTATAATCCTAGAACTTTGGGAGGCCATGGTGGGTGGACCATTTAGGTCAGGAATTCAAGAGCAGCCTGGCCAACATGGCAAAATCTCATCTCTACTAAAAATACAAAAATTAGCCTGGTGTGGTGGCACACACCTGTAATCCCAGCTACTCGGGAGGCCGAGGCAGGAGAATCACTTGAGCCTGGAGGCGGAGGTTGTGGTGAGCCGAGATCAAGCCACTGCACTCCAGCCTGGGCAACAGAGTGAGACCCTCTCTCCAAAAAAAAAAAAAAAAAAAAAAAAAAACGTTTGTTTTTTTATTCATATTCTTCTTTTGTGAATTGCCTTTTGTCCATTTTCCCAATGGGATCATGCCACTGCGCTGCAGCCTAGGATAGAGACTTCATCTCAAAAAATTAATTAAGGCTATTAATCTTTTGTTGATCTTTTCCACTGCCAACATCTTGTACCTGTGTGTGGTTTGCCTTATTTTTTAAAAAATCCAATTTAAGTTTTAAATTTTTATGTAGGCAAATCTATGCATCTCATAATTTTTCTTTAGGTATTATGTTTTGAAAAATCTTTACCACTCAAGATAATAGAAACACTTTCTATATTTTCTCGTTGTTTATGGAATTTTAAAAAGTAGGCCGGGCACGCTGGTTCATACTTGTAATCCCAGCACTTTGGGAGGCTGAGGCAGGCAGATCACGAGGTCAGGAGTTCGAGACCAGTCTGACCAACATAGTGAAACTTCATCTCTACTAAAATTCAAAAATAAGCCAGACATGGTGGCACGCACCTGTAATCCCAGCTACTCAGGAGGCAGAGACAGGAGAATCACTTGACCCCGGGAGGCAGAGGTTGCAGTGAGCCGAGATCATGCCACTGCACTCCAGCCTGGACAACAGAGTGAGACTCTGTCTCAAAAAAAAAAAATTAATAAAATTAAAAAATAACCAATCTATTTGGAACTTTACCTTAATGATTGGCATGCAATGGGGACTCCAGCTTAATTTTCCCCAGCACCAATTATTCCAGCACGAATTGCTTGCATAGTATTTCCCCTTTCTGATTTTAAATGCTAACTTTATCATACGCAAAATACTGGTGTATACGTGGGCCTATTTCCAGACTTTAAATTTTATTTTACTGATCTGTTTATTCTGTGTCAAATCTGTTTTAATTACTGTGGTTTTACAACAGGTTTTAATAATCATGAAAAATCCCCTTGTATTTCTTTTCTTCCCATACAATTTACTGACTCTCCTCTTCCAAAATCTCTTTGAGATTTTTTGTTTGTTTGTTTGCAGAAAGTGATTTATTTAGGTAGAGAAAGAGAAAAAGGAGAGAAAGCTTCCACGAGAGAGAGAGAATGTGTGGAAGGAGATCCAAACATGGAGGCCCCTCTTTGAGATTTCAGTGGACACTGCACTACATTTATTAATTAGTTAGAAAAGAACTGACATCTTTTATTATTGCCTTTTCTCACATAAATATGTGACGTGTTTCCTGTTTATTTATCTTCTTTTATGTACCTTGGCAAACTTTTGCTTTATTCTTCATTCAGATCTTATATACATTTTTTAAAGTTTATTCCTGGGTGAAATATGTATGTATCTGTGTGTATGCATATACACACATATATATGTATATACATATATACACACATATTTATATGTGTATATATGCATACATATATATGTGTCATGTGTATATGCCCACATCTATGTATATGTGTACATGTATATATAGACATGTATACACATGTATTTGTGTGTATATATGCATATATACACATATAGACATATATACATATACACACATATACACATGTATACACACATAGATGGATATGTATGGAATACGTATGTGTGTATACATATATAACCTGTGTATTTATTTGCTGTAATTGCTACTTGCATCAGATCTTTTTCTTCATTTTCAAACTGATTATTAATAGTAATATTCAGTCACTCAACAAATATGTATATGCTACTGTGTGCCAGACACTGTGCCAGACACAAGGACCATACTAGTGTACAAAACAGACATAGTTTATATGTACTATTGATCATTTCTAAAATATGGATCATGCTTGCATTTCTGGAACAGGATCTGCTTGGTTATAAAATATTATTTTAGTATATTGTACTAATGAATTAAATTTGCTACTATTCCATTTAGGATGTGTGTTTATTCTGTATAAATAGCCTAAGTGAGACTAATCTTATCTGTCTTGAGGTGTGTGTGTGTGCATGTGCGCATGTATCTGGTTTTGGTAGAAGGGTTATGTTAGCTTGTGAAATAAACTGGAAACTTACCATAATTTCCATATTTTCTGTAGCATTGGAATTGTTTCCTTCTTACTCCTAACAATCACATTGAATTATAATGTTCAAACTAGAAGACTTGAACTGAGAAAAGGCCCCAGTTGTCTACATCTCAAGCCTTTGAAAGAATTTATGAAAATGGGATAGAATGGAGGTTTACACTACAAGACTCCAGATGACATGTCTTTTATATATATATATATATATATATACACACACACACTCACACATATATATATTTTATATATATACACATATTATATATATTAATATGTATATATTAATATATATATTTTTTATATATTATGTGTGTGTATATATATATAATTTTTTAAATTGAGTTTTAGGTTTTGGGGTATATGTGAAGAACATGCAAGATTGTTGCATAGGTACATACATGGCAATGTGGTTTGCTGCCTTCCTCCCCATCACCTATATGTGGCATTTCTCCCCAGATTATCCCTCCCCAACTCCCCACCCCCCGCTGTCCCTCCCCTAGTTCCCCCCAACAGACCCTAGTGTGCGATGTTCCCTTCCCTGTGTCCATGTGTTCTCATTGTTCAACACCCACCTATGAGTGAGAACATGGGGTGTTTGATTTTCTGTTTTTGTGTCAGTTTGCTGAGAATGATGGTTTCCAGTTCATCCATGTCCCTACAAAGGACACGAACTCATCGTTTTTTATGGCTGCATAGTATTCCATGGTGTATATGTGCCACATTTTCCCTGTCCAGTCTATCATCGATGGGCATTTGGGTTGGTTCCAAGTCTTTACTATTGTAAACAGTGCTACAATGAACATTCGTGTGCATATGTCCTTATAATAGAGTGATTCATAATCCTTTGGGTATATACCCAGTAATGGGATTGCTGGGTCAAATAGAATTTCTATTTCTAGGTCCTTGAGAAATTGCCACACTGTCTTCCACAATGGTTGAACTAATTTACACTCCCACCAACAGTGTAAGAGTGTTCCTATTTCTCCACATCCTCTCCAGCATCTGTTGTCTCCAGATTTTTTAATGATCACCATTCTAACTGGGGTGAGATGATATCTCAATGTGGTTTTGATTTGCATTTGTCTAATGACCACTGATGATGAGCATTTTTTCATATATTTGTTGGCTGCATAAATATCTTCTTTTGAAACAAGAAAGGCTTTCTAAAAGAAGAACTAGTTAATTAAAAATCATGCTTTAACTACCAGAGAGCCTCTGGGAATGATTGGAAACCTGGCTTCCTATTCTACCTCTTTATAGAGATATTGATCAAGTTCCCCTGTGATATGGGGGCTAGATGATCTTTAAAATTCCTTTAAACATTAAATATTATTTTTAAAGAAAAAAGAAAGACATATAACTAAGGCACATAAATATAAAATAAAGTATGCATAAATTATGATAGTTCACCAATGATGTGCATTTCTTATAGTACATGTGTAGTACATTTTAGGGTTTAATACATTTAGCAAATAAATGTGTAAAAGTAAAAAATTCCTCTTCCATTTTCCTGTTCTTCTATACCAACAAGTTTTTAAGACTGAAGGTATCAATAAATGTCTTCCATAAAAAGAGATGTTTCAGAAGGATGAAAGCCGGTCATATTTCTGTAATGTAAACACATTGTCCTAGATCCTGATATACTCGAATATGATCCATGGTCAGCACTTGTAAAGTGCTGTGAAAAGTGATGGAGGGGAGATAATTCATAACGTATGAGACAGCTGATAGAGGACCCAGTGTCTGGAATAAAAGAGGCAGAAAGATTGGGCAAGAATTCTCTAAACCAAGAATAAAACAAGAGTGTCAGGTTAGGGGAAAGCCAGGAGCTCAGAGAAATTGGATCAAGCTTCTTGTATATGACAGTCCCAATCAGGAATGTGCTAAGGCATCTTGGAGAGTACTTCAAACATGCGGCTTTCTTTATTTTGTCATATTTATTTCTTGTTGGATTGCATGTGTGAGCATTGGGTTCATTTCAATGGAAGAGTGATAAGGATACCACTGTAGGTAAGTGTGGTTTCTCATTCTACCACACATCACAGAGATGAGTCATTGTGTCATGGGGCTTTCTGGGACTTTCAAGATCTTCTAGCCATGCTTTCTCTGAAAAAGGAACCAAGAGCAGTGACCACTAGCTATAGTATAGAACCTTGGCGTTTTACTTTAACCTCTCTCAGCTTCGCTTTTTTCATCTATATGAAGAGATAATCATGCAGTATTTTCAAGGAGAAGGAATGAGATTATATATGTAAGATATCTAGCACATCATAGCTAGCAAATGTGAAATTATTTTGTCCTCTCTAGAGGTGGCTGACAGACAAACCTGCCTAGGTTGTGATGTGGCCCCCAAATTTATGCCAGTGTAAGGACAGCTGCCTCAAGATTCAGATGTTTTCTGTTTTATCCTGATTTAAAAATGTTCTCTGCTTTGCTCCCATCTCTGCCTTAGGATTCCTTTTCTGTAGAACAAAATAGATATGGTTTTTAGAGAAATGTGTATCTTATGATCTAATTTGCATTGTTTTTACATAGCGGTTTTAAAATATTATTTTCATTCTTAAAAAATAAAATTCTCAAAAGAGTGGTATGACAGTAGCGGAAATACATTTATGCAAGATGGCTGATGGATATTATAAGGGGAGATTAATATACTTTTTAAATATAAACATTTAAATTAACCCTTAAGAAACTCTGTGTTGCTTGTGCTGTCAGCTGAAGCTGTTTGAAAACATTGCAGTATTAGTAGCAAGCTGTTATGAGCTAGATAATATTTATGACACAGTTATGTTTTATCCATGAGTACATAGGAAACCACAGGGTGTAAATAATTTTGAATTTGGAATTACAGCTGAAGTAACTAGAACATACTTCATATGTAGTTAGCAGAATAAGCTTTCAGCTTTGTTCTGACTTACCTTGACATGGTATTTCTTTCTGTTGCCTGACTTCATATATCCATAGGACATGGAGCAATCCACAAGAAAGTGCGTCTTATTAGTTGGGTGCAGTGACTTACGCCTGTAATCCCAGCACTGTGGGAGGCTGAGGGAGGGTGGATCACCTGAGGTCGGGAGTTTGAGACCAGCCTGGCCAACATGGTGAGACCCTGTCTCTACTAAAAATACAAAATTAGCTGTGTGTGGTGGCGCATGCTTGTAATCCCAGCTATTCAGCGGCAAGGCTAGAGAATCACTTGAACCTGGGAGGCGGAGGTTGCAGTGAGCTGAGATTGCTTGACTGCACTCCAGCCTGGGCAACAAGAACGAAATTCTGTCTCAAAAAAAAAGAAAAAAGAAAAGAAAAGTGACTCTTTTGACAGCCTTTTGAATATAATCTTATTTTTTGCATCCAAATATTTATCAATAAGCTTTGACTATAAATGCTGCTCTTGCCTATGAGAGATAAAAATGGATTAGATGTTGAGGGGGTGTGGAGGATGAGGCTCAGGCAATAATGACCAAGTAACTTCCATACCCACAGCAGCAGACAGACACTCTGGGGAATTATTTCAAATACACTGTCTAATTTGAGTGATAACATATATTCTTGTAACTATTTGTTGTTTTTTTTAAAAAAAAAAATAGGTGAACTTGGAAAGTTGTGTGCAGAAAAAAGCCAAATTCTTTCTCAGCACTCCCAGTCCACTCTAGAATTGTCCTTCTCAGGCCTTGGAGAAAATCCAAGCGGGACTTCTTAGCTGTATTGTTTATTTTCCAGTATCAAAATGTCCAGTTGGCCAGCATAAATGTGTTACTTATGTAATGTCAACTTCCTTTTTTCTCAGCACTCAGTCCTACCTTACAGGGGGAGACATGCTGTGGTTTCTTTCCAATTTCTTTTATTTGTTCTCTTATTATTCCCTTCCCATTTTCTCCTTTCGTGGCTTCTCCAGAATTAGGGTGGAGGGGCTGGAGTGAGTTGAGGAGAAGTAATGATCAGAAACAGCATTCATGGACTACACTCTTGAAGAATCTGCTCTTGATAGAGATGTTTTGTTAATTTTCCAGGAGGGTGCCCATCACCTGAATATCCACAAATTCCAGTACCTAGAGCTCTCCCTGCAGTCCTGTTAAAGCATCTTGCTCTCTTGTCTTCAGGACATGGGCTCAGGGTCTCAGGTCTCTTATTTTATTCTCGGTGAGTGCCTAGGACCAATGGTTCTCAGAGTCGGAGCCTCTGCCCCAATTCTGAAACAGCGGAAATAAGTGCACTTAACTCCCCCTTTTGTTAGAACATGGAGTGTGCAGGGAAGAGTTTTGGCAAGTGTGGGAAAGGCCTTACACCAGGAAGGTTGGAGGTATAAGGGTAAAAACAAGACTTGATTCCAGGAAAGGAAGGGGCTCCATGCAAAGGTGCAAAGATACAAATCACTGTGATGTATTACAGTGACAGTAAGAAGACCAGTCAGATTGAGAGCATGAGGCAGCCAGCACTAATGACAGTTTCTGAGATCTTTCCAGTAACTGGGGCTGTTTTACATTCAGAGCACATCTAATTCCCAGCAGTGATTTCTTCAATGGAGATGAGCAGATAACAGGGGGCTGTAGTAATGTGGGAGGCAACATCATTTGTCAAGGATTGGGAAGAACGAGGCATGATTACTTGCAAGGATGTATTAAAAGTTTCAGCCAGCTGTGTGGGAAAGTTTAGGGGTTCAGAGGAAAACATGCAACAGAAAGCTGTGCAGCTGGGCACAGTGGTTCTCCCCTGTAATCTCAGCACTTTCAGAGGCTAGGGTGAGAGGATTGCTTCAAGCCAGGTGTTTGAGACCAGCCTAGGCAGCATAGAGAGAGCCCATCTCTACATAAGTTTTTAAAATTAGCTGGGTGTGGTAGCATGCACCTGTAGTAACAGCTACTCAGGAGGCTAAGGCAGGAGGTTGGCTTGAGCTCAGGAGTTTGAGATTACAGTGATCTATGATCATATCACTGCACTCCTGCCTGGGTGACAGAGTGAGATCCTGTCACAAAGGATGGGACTAGCATTTGCTATTTTTATAAATACTGAGATGTCATCATTAACGTGTTTTTATATTATGGTATATACTAGGAAGGAGTTGTTAACACCTTCCAATGATAACAACAACAAAAATGATTTCCAGGATACTCCAGGACAATTGAGCAAATACAAAGACACGGAGGTTAGTGGGAACAAGTTGTACAGGGTCAGGGTTGAGAATAAAGGATGAGACAAAAGCCCAGCAGAGAGGGAGCCGAACCTCATGAACTACTTAGCTCAGCAGAGCAGAGAGCACTGGCATGGATGAACTGGAGTGCCGGCGGTGCGTAGTGACATCGAAGAGCCTGGGGATGAGGAAATGGGCCATTTACACACACAGAAGGACCACATTACCTCCTGTGGGAAATACAAGGAGGTGAAAGCCACATTCCTTAACTTCAGGAACTTACCTTACCAATGAGTGAGAGACATGAAATACAACATTCAAGAAAGGTCCTTCATGGTCAGTGTTTGATGTTGCACGTCCCCCAGTTGATTTCTGCAAACTGTAACCCAAGTATTAACAAAGGTATCCATGAGACAGAATTACATGGAGAGTTTTCTTTTTTAAAAAGTAGAAATGGCAGACCCAGTGGCTGAATTTCTACGTATCATGCATGGCAGGCAGAAGCAGATGAGTTTGTTTTTGCAGAGCTCCCTGGGTGATTCTGAAGTGCAGGGAGGACTGGGCACTACCAGCAAGGGCAGGACAAGTAACTGGCGTGCCACAGGGGTTCAAATACAGTCACTTAATGATTCATGCCGAACTTCCAATGACATATGTTTATCCCACCTGAATTTCTGGTGCATTCCATTCTATCATCTAAACATCCTGCTAAACATCACCAGCGTAGTAACTTATGGGACTCTCCAGGGAGCTCGTCAAATGTGCGTTCACAGCACCCTCTTCTCTTTGGTTTCCATGTGGCCTGTGCCAGGTTTCTTTCCTGAGCTCTCCTCCTGGGTGATGTCCACTGTTTACTGTCACCCTGAAGCCAGTAAAACAGCCACCCTCTTGGCTTTCTAGTGGCTCCACATGTGGAAACACCAATGTCCACTTCCAGGTGAGCTGCTCCTCAAATTCCCAGCCTAATGCCTGCAGGCGCCTAGACACGCTGAGCTCTGTATGGCCCTGGACACTGTCCTTCCTTCAGTTCACTGCTCCATTTTGTAGCCAGCATCCTAAAGCAATAATGCTCGTGCCTGTAGCTCCTGAGTCTCTCAAAGGAAGCAGCTTCTTCCACCTTTTATCTACTGATTATTTCCTGAAGGAAGAGCTCCATGCCCGGACGTTTCCATGGACGCCTCCGCAGGGACACACAGCAGCCAGCACAGGACCCCCTCTTCACTGGAGGGAGCGTCGGCAGAGATGCACCCTGCAGCTGCTCCTCCCGTCTCGCCCCATACCCCTCCGTTTCAGAGCACAGACTTGGCTTTCACTTTGTTTTAACTAAAATTTGTCTACTTACATTGTTCATTTAAAACACTGACATACTTCTTCGAAGGGGAATTTAGGCCTCTGTATTATGGAAGATAGAAAACTGACTGCAATTTTTAAGTGGCAACTGTTCTAGCTTCTACCTATCAGGTTAGAAACACACACACACATTAAAACCATGTTTTAGATAAAGCACACCAATAAACAATCAAGTTTCTATAACACCTGGCTCATCTAAAAGAGCACTGTGGAAGCCTTACAGAATTCTCCTGGAAAGCCTAATGACATGACAGCTTTCAGTGTTTCTGATCAGCTTTCTTTCTGTTCTTTGAAATCTGGGTCAGAGGCAGGATTCGGAGTACATTTCTTATGTGATTTTTTTTTTTTACTCTGGCAATATGGGAAGTTATAGAAAAATAGAAACAGCTAGTATGTATATAAACCACACACCAAGTTAATATAATTAATCTACTCCTCCTTCCCCACCTGCCTTCTTCCCTCCCTCCCTTTCTGTCCTTCTTCCCCCTCTCCCTGCTTTCTCCCACTTTCCACAGCCGTGTATTCAGCACTGAGGCTGCACCAGCAACTGTGCTAAGGACTGGGGATATAGACGTAAGCATGCCCCTTTCCCCCTGTCAAGTACCTATTGTTTTATGAGAAAGACAGACATATTAAAATATTGCAGAGTATAATAACATAGAGTGTTCTACAGAACATTCTGGAAATACAAACTTTGGTTGTGGTTAACTTTACCTGGCGTAGACAGGAAGGCTTAACAGAGGAAGTGACATGCGCTTACTCTTGAAGAAACTGCTGATGTTTCTTTAGTTTTCTAACAGGGTAAAGGTACTCCTTATTCAACTTCTGCCCGAGGACTGGTTTTCCACACAGCAGTATGTAGAGGTTTATCATACTGGCAGGAACTGAAAATAAGTGGGAACAAGAGCGATTTTCTGAACAGAATAGATGACCAGAGGGACCATAAAGATGGTTACTCTATGGGGAGGCTGCAAAACAGCAACTGAGGGTGTTCTGTGATTAACATTGAAACATGTCAAGGTAACATAACGGGTAAACATACAGATTAGGATATCCAAAAACACAGAAATCATAAGATGAATTCCTATGAAGTATGGAGACTAAAAATACAGTCAGTTTCTTGATGTGGAAAGAATAATGCTTAGAGTCTTGAAACCCAAGCGACTGACGTGGGACATGGGGAGAATGCAGTTCATAGAGAGGTTAAAAGTGAGGACTCTGAAGTCGGAAGCCCAGATTTGAATCCAGCTCTAGAACGCAGCATGCCACATGACCACAGGCAAAATTGTTTCTCTCTTTTTTTAGTTTCATTATCTATTAACTAGGAAATCAAACTCATTTCTAGTTTATAGGTTTGTTATGATGATTGAATGAGAAAATGCTGAAGTACAGTCCATTACACATACGACAGACTCAATAAATGTAAACGTATCGCCATTATTATTTTATGAAAAGCAAGCTATTAAGCAACATGACTCTGGCAACTTAATCCTGATTGCCAAGAACATACCAATAATTTGCTCTCCATGTGATCTGAAATGTTCCAAGGTGTGTTGAGTGTACACAGTTGGAGAACATACAACAGCACAATTATGCTTTAAGCCATTACTATTTAACTTGTTTTGATGAATGCCATTTGTGGACAAAAAAAGTAGCAAAGCAGATAAGTAGATATTAAGATGTGCTTTGTGAGCTTCGCTTTCCCTAATAAAAGTATTTTTCTAAGTAATACAGCTTGAGAATATCTTGATTGAAATAACTTCAGAATATTTACAGCAAAAGCATCCCTTTTAGGAAAGCTGAGGTGGCTGAAAGTTAATGTGTCTTAATGCATGAAGAGCCTTACAGATGATCCGTCCACAAGACTGCAGGATATATGCTTTCATGAAGCCAGTGGAAAAATCAGTCGATTACAGTAACCACATTCTGGTTCTTTCCAGGAGAGCTGACATAGAGCTGGAGTGCCTTCGTCTGCCTCTATTTACAGTAAGAGATTATGAGTACATAATTGCAGTGTTAGCAGAAGGCATCACATGTGTGTCTCCACATTTTAAGGAAAGCCAAGTTGCCTTCCATTTGTCATGTGTATATGAATACGTGAATACATGTAAGAGTTCTCTGTTTTCACAGAATTGAGGAAGTGATAGCCCACAGAGTTACACAGGTGTCAATATATTTCAAAGCAATTCACTGAAAGAACTAAGAAATGAAGAAGCTCAGATTTCTGGCTTCCAAGCTATTGAACTATTCTGCATGTAGCTATGCTGATAAGTAGTTTTATTTGACAGGACCTGCGAGCCCATGTCTGTTCTACTAAGAGAGGATTGTTACCCTTTCCCTGAATGCAACAGTGGTTTGCACCTGGGTATTTGAACCTCCTCTCCCTGCCTGCCAAGCCTTGACTGCTTCTGTATTTAAAAGGCACATTAAAAACACCATGGGCCAGGCGCAGTGGCTCATGCCTGCAATCCCAGCACTTTGGGAGGCTGAGGCAGGGGAGTCACCTGAGGTCAGGAGTTCAAGACCAGCCGGGCCAACATAGTGAAACCCTGTCGCTACTAAAAATACATATATAATAAAAATAAAATATGTAATAAATATGTTTTACAATTTGAAAAAAAGACTTTCATTTGGTGCATGTGCTGACTATAAACAAAAAAGGAATGAAACACTGGACTTATTTTTGAGATGCTTACAGTTTAGTCTAATTTATAAGACTGCTTTCTCTTTGTTGTTGCAAATACTTCAGGTCTTTGAAGAATTCAAAATTCATTCTTAGGTGTAAAAGTTAGATCTTTGTTTGGGACTGCACCAGGGTCACTAGAGTTTAGAACGGAAATGTTTATGTGGTTTTGGAAGTTCCTGAATCTAAAAAATGTTCACTATAGTGACAACACAATTAGCTTTACAATAGCACCACACACAAAAAGTAATATTCCTAGGAAGACATTTAACCAAAGAGATCAAAGATCTCTTTAAGAAGAACTACAAAACACTGTTTTAATTTCTTACAAAACGTTGTAAAAAATAAAAATTTTTAAATAGAAAAAAGTGGGCTGATCACGGTGGGTCATGCTTATAATCCCAGCACTTTGGGAGGCCAAGGCAGGTGGGTCACCTGAGGTCAGGAGTTCAAGACCAGCCTGGCCAACATAGTGAAACCCCATCTCTACTAAAAATACAAAAATTAGCTGGGCACGTTAGCACGTGCATGTACTCCTAGCTATTTGGGAGGCTGAGGCAGGAGAATAGCTTGAATGTGGGAGGCAGAGCATGCAGTAAGTTGAGATTTCACCACTGCACTGTAGACTGAGCTACAGAGTGAAACTCTGAAGAAAGAAAGAGAGAAAGGGAGAAAGAGAGAAAGAGAAAAAGAAAGAAAGACAGACAGAAAGAAAGAAAGAAAAGAAAGAAAGAAAGAAAGAAAGAAAAGAAAAGAAAAGAAAAGAAAAGAAAAGAAAAGAATAAATCATACCTGACACAAACAAACTGAAAAACATCCCATGCTCATGGGTGCAAGAATCAATATCATTAAAATGACCATACTACCCAAAACAATCTACAGATTCAATGTCATTCTTATCAATATGCCAATGCCATTTTACACAGAACTAGAAAAAACAATGCTAAAATTGACATGGATACAAAAAAGAGTCCAAATAGCTAAAGAAATCCTAAGCAAAAAGAATAAAGCCAGAGGTACTACATTACCTGATTTCAAACTATACTACAAGGTTATGGTAGTGAAAACAGCATGATGCTAATACAGGAGTGGCAGAAAGGGACTAGTATAGTCCTTTTAAATGCTATGGAAGGAAGGGAAGCATTAGGTAAAGGAGGCTGTTGGGGTGGAGCCCTAGGGGAGGACAGGCATTCCTGCTTTCCTGCCCAAATGTTGCATTTTTCCAAGACCACCCTGGCCTGCCACACCCTGCTCCTGCGCCTATAAAAACCTGAGACTCTAGTGGGCAGACACACAGGCGGCCAGACACAGAGAGGAGCACATTGCCGGAAGAAGATGCAAGCGGCTGGTCGTGGAGAGGGCGACAAGAGGAGCACGCTGAGAGAAGAGCACACCCACAGACACTAGCAGGCTGTCGACCAGCAGAACGACATGGAGTTTGGCCGGGGCAGTTGGAGGAGAGCTCTGGCCACCAAGCAGCCAGACTCCAGGGGAAAACCATCTCCCCTCTTGCTCCCCCATCAGTTGAGAGATACTTCCACACAATAAAACTTTGTACTTGTTCGACAAGCCAACGTGATCCAATTCTTCCAGTACACCAAGGCAAGAAACCCTGGATACAGAAAGCCCCCTGTCCTTGCAACAAGGTAGAGAGTCGAGCTGGTGAACACAAGCTGCCTACAGGTAAACTAAGAGAGCACCCTGTAACACTCACCCACTGGGGCCTCAGGAGCTGTAAACATTCACCCCAAGACTGCCCTGGGGTCGGAGCCCCAGAGCCTGCCCGTCTGTATGTTCCCCTAGAGGTCTGAGCAGCAGAGCACTGAAGAAGCAAGCCACTCTCCCACTGCATGCCTTGTGAGGGGGACACATGAACCTTTCCCGTTTCAATATTGGTACAAAAATAGACACATATATCAATGGAGCAAAGCAGAGAGCCCAGAAATAAAGCTGCACACCTACAACCAACTGATCTTTGGCAAGTTGACAAAAAGAAGCAATGGAGAAAATACACTGAATAATTATTGCTGGGAAAACTGACTGGCCATATGCAGATGAATGAAACTGGAACCATATGCAAAACTGACCTCAAGATGTGTTAAAGACTTACGTGTAAAGCATTGATTTATTAAAATCCTAGAAGAAAAGCTAGGAAAAACTCATCTGGACATTGGCCTAGGCAAATAATTTATTACTAAATCCTCAAAAGTAAATGCAACAAAAACAAAAGTTGACAAACTAAAGAGCTTCTGTACAGCAAAAGAAATAATTAACAGAGTAACCTGACAACTTACAGAATGAAAGAAAATATTTGCAAAGTATGCATCTGATAAAAGACTAATATCCAGAATCTAAGAAATTTAAACAAATCAACAACAACAACAATAAAGACCCATCAAAAGGGACAAAGGAAATGAACAAACACTTCTCAAAAGAAGACATACAGGCAGCCAACAAATATATTTAAGAATGCTGAACATCTCCAATCATCAGCGAAATGCAAATCAAAACCACATCAGATACCAGCTCACACCAATCAGAATGACTACTATTAAAAAGTCAAAAAATAACACCTATTGGTGCAGATGTAGAGAAAAGGGAATGCTTATACACTGTTGGTGGGAATGTAAAATAGCACAACCTCTATGGAAAACATTCTGGAGATTTCTCAAAGATCTAAAAATAGAACTCCCATTCAACCCAGCAGTCCTGCTGCTGGCTAACTACCCAAAGGAAAAGAAATCATTCTATCGGCCAGGCGCGGTGGCTCATGCCTGTAATCCCAGCACTTTGGGAGGCCGAGGTGGGTGGATCACCTGAGATCAGGAGTTCAAGACCAGCCTGGCAGCATGGTGAAACCGCATCTCAACTAAAAATATAAAAATTAGCTGGGCCTGGTGGTGCGTTCCTGCAATCCCAGCTACTAGGGGGGCTGAGGCAGGAAGATCGCTTGAACCCAGGAGGCAGAGGTTGCAGCAAGCTGAGATCGTGCCACTGCTCTCCAGCCTGGGTAACAGAGTGAGACTCTGTCTCAAACAAAGGAAAGAAAGAAAGAAATCATTCCATCAAAAACTCAAAACTCATATGGTTATTGCAACATTATTCACAATAGCAAAGTAATGAAATCAATCTAAGTATCCATCAATGGTAAATTGGATAAAGAAAATGTACATATACAACATGGAATACCACGCAGCCAAAAAAAAGAACAAAACCCTGTCCTTTGCAGCAATGTGGATGCAGCTACAGGCCATTATCCTAGAGGAATTAATGCAAAAATGGAAAATCAAACACTTGCATGTTCTCACTTATAAGTGGGAACTAAACAATGGCTACACATGGCCATAAAGCTGGGTATAGTAGACACTGGGGAATTCTAAAGTAGGGAGGGAAGGAAGGGGCCGAGGGTTGAAAAACTACCTATTGAGCACTATGTTCACTATTTGGGTGATGGGTTCAATGGTAGCCCAAACCCCACCGTTACATGATATACCCATGTACAAAACTACACATATACCACCCGAATCTAAAATTTAAAAAGAAGAAATGCAGGATATCAACCCAGCACAGAAGTAAGGAATCAAAATCTGCATATTACTAGCAAGATCATCAGGTGATTTGTATGCAGAGCAATATCCTAGAAACTTCGAATGAGAAATATGTTTCTTATCTGAGCATGTGGGGATATTTTAGTCATGAAGGGACTTCAAGAAGTTCATGGAAATGAAATTAAAAGATAATTTTTTAAAAAAAGGTTAAGGTAAAAAAATAAAATGTTCCCTGTAATGCCAGGACATCAAAGAGTGTGAGAGGAAAAGATTCTAGTCCTCATTAAACATCTACCATAGTGGGGACTGGATGACCTTGAATTGTATTGACTAATTAATCACAGCCTTTGTTTAAAAAGCATCATATTTTTAATCATTTGTTTAAGTGTGGTTTTAATATGATAATTTAATTATCTGTTTTCTTGTCAATTAGGATAAGTACATTACAATTAGTTTAGAAAATAGTAATGTGCAAACTGATCATTCCAAAGAGAGCTATTCTTGTTAGTCATGCCATTCCTAAATTTTAAAATGTAGAAATATGGGGAGAATCTTTATTAATCCTATATGTGAGAGAAAAAAATCAACTTCCAAAGTCCACTATGTATTAACTGTTAAATCCCCAAATTCAAAATTTAAGATGTTATTTGAAATGTTTTTCTCAAGTAACATGTTTGTCAGCTTGAACTTTTTTGTTTACTTACATATATATCTGTCCCTTACCAACCACTTGGAAATTGTAATTAACCAAGATAAGTATGTTTACACTATCAACTATATCCAACTTCATCAACCACTTTTTGATAATCAAAGGCAAATGTTTTCCATATTATGTAGAAAAGTCTCTAGAAAAACATTCATATCTTTAAATAGGATTTTGCCCTTTTCAGATATCATTTGTATTTTTCTTTGCTTTTATCTGTTTTTTTTCCTTTTCATTTGTCACTTAGTCAACATGCTGTCACTATGGATTCCAGTTCCATCCCAGCTGTCCCTGTATTCTGTCCATACTTACTCCAAGTCAGAAGTGTGCTGCAGTTGCAGATTTGCAGGGGTCTCATCAGGGCTGAAGCCTAATGAGCTCTCGAAGTCTGAACAAGCTACAAGAACACAGTTGCTCTCCATAGGAAAAGTCTGCTGTCCTACCATCCTCTCAACCTTGAGCACAGGTCGCAAATGCACATGCACTTACAGGAGCTGCTGACATTGGACCAAGGCTGGGCAAAACCACTTTGTGATTTTTTTTTTTCTTTTTTTTTTTGATACGAGGTTTTGCTCTTGTGTCCCAGGCTGGAGTGCAATGTTGTGATCTCGGGTCACTGAAATCTCTGCCTCCAGGGTTCAAGTAATTCTCCTGCCTCGGCCTCCTAAGTAACTGGGATTACAGGCGCCCGCCACCATGCCTGGCTAATTTTTGTAGTTTTAGTAGAGACAAGGTTTCACCATGTTAGCCAGGCTGGTTTCAAACTCCTGACCTTAGGCGATCTGCCCACCTCGCCCTCCCAAAGTGCTGGGATTATAGGCATAAGCCACCA